>JALPQI010009028.1:0-34390 GCA_025490895.1 Thaumatotibia leucotreta
GTCAAAATCGTGATTTTATTTAAGTACTAAATACTGTTCACCTCACCTAATTGTCCGACTTAGCTTCCATTACTGCATACCCTATCATATCATAAGACTACAATTATTTCTCCTAACACCTTTAGGGAATTGTTATTAATGGTTTATCTAGATTCAGGCTTCTGAATAGTTGCGCATGCATATAAATCATGTCACGGAAAACCCAGGCTTAATGGACTAGAATCCGGCCCTTGAGCCTACTAGATCATTATGTAATTCTGTGGATTACCCAACAATATTCATCGAGAAAAGTTCTTGAACCACTTTCGTTTTCCTACTTGTAAATGACAATATTTTACTCGGAGCTCATAAAATATTAACATTTATGGGTTGTTATTGTAAGCCTGCTTATTGTAGCCTACCTAGGTAAAACATGACAAGCTTATAATTGGCAATATAACTTTATGGCACACAAAGTTTTTGCTATTCGCTACCTTGATTTTTTTCTTATTATAATATATATAAATCTGTTCATCGGAATGTCAAATATCGTGTAGAAAGTAAACTTTTGGGAGATTATCATACATGAGGGACATAAACGTACATGGAGGGTGAAATATAAAAACAGATTGCGTCGGAAACCAATAATATACTGTCGTTGGGCCACTAAGCTATCTAGAATTTCAAAATACCTAGGTATAATTAATACAAAGTTACGTGATTTTCTAATAAATTTTACGGACTCCATAGTTTTATCTGCTAAGCTGTATTCAAATCCCGGTTTGAGAATCTCTTTATAAACTAACATATAATAAGTATCACAAAAATATTTGTTTTATAGTCACGATTCTTTTCTATGCATTTATGTCTCTATCTATTACATATATCGTCACTTAGTAGCCACAATACAAATATTTGTTGAATTTACCATAGGACTAACTAGAATAATTCTTATAAGAATGTTCCAAACCTTTTATTTTCTTTATTTCCGCAAGAATTTATCCGTACCTAATATAAAAACGTAACTAAATAAATTTTCAAAGGTAATCGCTGAATAACTGCAAAAAAAGCAATAACTTGGTTACCTACAAGACAATCTCCACCGGAACAGCAAGGTTTTGAACCCACGACCTTTACAAATGCACACTTGCGGCCACTACAATCGGTCGCACAAATAAAAGAGCGTAACCCAGTTATTGACATGAATCGAGTCATTGATGCTGCTCGGCCTTGATACTGTAGCCGTACCATGAGTTGGCAAGTTACATTTACGTCAACGTTCACTCGATACGTAAAACAGTCTATCATTCTCGCACTTAATTGTATTGAAGCGAGCTCGACGGACTAAATTATTTTTATTAAAAAAACCCGTTTATTTCAAGGTAAGTTACATAATATTAAATAGTCTTAACCTATAATATTAATTATTCAAAGTTTTTTATGTTAAGGAGTCTTCTAGTTAATTTTA
Organism: Thaumatotibia leucotreta; assembly: GCA_025490895.1. Classification (NCBI taxonomy): domain Eukaryota; kingdom Metazoa; phylum Arthropoda; class Insecta; order Lepidoptera; family Tortricidae; genus Thaumatotibia; species Thaumatotibia leucotreta. The sequence continues at coordinate 1,448 of JALPQI010009028.1, forward strand.
CTAAATACTGATTTAAATTCGAGATGCATTGCGTTACACAAGATACTAAGATATGTACCTACTAATTAATAATTTAATTTTCTGTTACATGAAGCAGGTATTTTTTAGGGTTCCGTAGCCAAATAGGCAAAAACTGAACCCTTATAGTTTCACCATGTCCGTCTGTCCGTCTGTCCGGAGCATAACTCAGTGGCCGTTAACACTAGAGATCTGCAATTTGGTACAGGTATACATATTAATCATGCGAACAAAGTGGTACAATAAAAACTAGAACTAAATTTTTTTTCGGGTTCCTCCCCAATTGGTGAAGTGGGGATGTTTTTTTTATTTCCTGAAATCCTATAGTGTGGGGTATCATTGAATAGATCTCTTAAAAATAATAAAGGTCTTGAAAAAAAGTTTTTTTCTAAAGTTCGGAGATAATCGCTTCAGAAGAAAAAAATGTGTCCCCCCTCTAACTTTTGATCCGTAGGTCCAAAAAATATGAAAAAAATTATGAATAGTGGGCTTATAAAATACTTTAAAATAAAACTATTTCTAACATAATCGGCCCAGCCGTTTTTCATAACTACGGAACCCTGCAATGAGCATGCCCCGACATGCTCTATGCCGGGTTATTTATTATATCTCTAACTTGGGCAGTCGAACAAGCTTCTATTGATACTATTAAATCATGTAGAAATTTATTTTTAAGATGCAAGGGAGAATTTATTTTTCCATATTCGTTGTTACATCTCGCGACTACACCCTATCGAGTAAACACCAACGTTAACGGTACTGGCCAACTCGTGACAACCACACTGTTTGAGACGAAGAACGCCTGACCGATTCGCTTCGCCTTACTTGCTCACTTACATAATAACAATACCCAAACAGAGCCAATATTCCATTACAATTCACCTTGTAAATTGACGATGTCATTATTGAAACATTAAATTCTTATGACTTGTTATTTTTAAATTCTGCGACATGAAACTCATAAATTTTGATTATGTTTTTAATTATGGAACGGGTTTAAGTAATTATTGATAATAATATTTTGTAAAACAAGTAAATTTTTTAATTATTTTTTGAGCATTTTTAAAATAGTGACACTACTATGTATATAAATTTAAATACTAGACGTCATATACCAAAGAAAAAATACCGATGTTTACCAACGCTGGAGGTAAACATCGGTATGCAAACTCCCACAAACATACATAAGGGCTAAAGACATATACCCTCCTTTTGGCAACGTGTCGATACTGCAAATTTGCTAAGAATTTGCGATTTTGCTAGATACCTACATACTTGGCAAGATTAAGTTTGCTTTAAGTGTTGGTATTGGAAATAGCTGTTAAATAAAACAATAATTACGAGAATTAAATTAGAGTCATTAATGTTTATGTCGAAATATACAACTGTCCTATTAGGTCTATGTCGAAATTTTAAATTAGTCACAGACATAGTATAGTACCTACTACGTGTAAGCACATGGTAGTTCAAATAGCCGTTTTCTTATAAATTTAAGAATACATATACATATATGTATAAATGGCCCATTGAAAACCTAATAGGTAACTAGGTGTAGACAAATGTATTCAAAAGCAAAAGTCTCGGGCTATTAATTAGTGTAATTTTTCAAAAAAAAACATGCAACATGTAACTAGGCACACGAGTTAAGTAAGTATGAATGAATGTTTTTTTTTTAACTGAAGTCCATATAAGGTTTGGTAATACAATAACCAGTGCCGGATTTAGAAATTTGCCGCCTGTAGGCCATTTATATTTTGCCGCCACTATCCAATTTGAATAATTTGTTAGGAAAATTACGAAAAAAGTCGAAACGTAAAAAAGCTTCGTATATTAGTCGTTTAGGAACTCTTGGACACTTTGGCAGGAATTTCATTTCACAGCCGTGTGTGCGTACCGGAAAGCAAATTCGTGGCAGGAAAGCAAATCCAGCATCCCTACCGCGAACTACGAAATCCGCAAATATCAAATTTCGGACAATGAAGGCGTCATTAAAGTGACGGAGACAAATCCCCGAAATTTACGAACTTCGGTGTTCGCAGTAGCAGGCCTTCTCTTACTTTGTCCAATACGTGGACTTTTAGCTGGTGTGACAGTGGAGGGATGGACGCCTATCTAACATACAATGACCTATACAGTGGTAGATTAGAGTTTATGCGAAGACACTGGGGTTGTACTTTGTATGGAAATTAATAATAATGTACGACTCTACCCTTACCACACAAACTCTAGATAGCGGTCCTTAAATTGAGAAAATAAAGAAGTTCTAACATTCAAGAATTAAAAATCAGTCTGAGCATAATTAAACCATTTAATAAATTTCAACTCGGTTTTTAAAGTTGATCAAGTAAATTAAAATTATTTATTTACTACTTTACTACACTCATTCGCAAACAACAAATCAATCAATGTTACAATAAAACCAGAAAACATTATTATTTGGCTTTAAAGTTATCTGATAATTAACAATTATAGAAAACTATTTTTACTCCCATCTTGTAGCCAGGTTTGATAGCTCATAGCTGGCTTCCATGTGAGAAAAATATTCCTGATTCGAAGTAGACTACCTACTCAAAGAAGAAAGCGCTGAAACCGCTGAAACAAACGTTTTAAATCCCATTACATTAATACCTATTAATGCGACGTTTTTTCTGATTGTTTCTTTAATTGTTAATAATCAGGTAACTTTTTTTAATTATGTTTGTTGTTTAATTGAAAATACTGAAATGTCTGTCACTATAAATAATTTACAAAAAGCACAATTCCAATTGATTAGAAGGTTTCATTATTCCCAGATTTATTTATAATGATTGAACAATCGTTACAATTCCTCTTTTTCAGATTTTGGTACCATCTGGTAGCCATATTTGGTAGATAGCTACGAAATAAGAAACTTGTTTTCCTATCTTGTAGCCAGCTACCAAATAATGGAACGATTCTCTTATTCTCCAGTGGTCGACGCTGGTTTTATAATTTTTCATAAATTCTTTCTAATTTCAAAAACTTTCATTAAAGTTTTTATTCTTTTTGGTCGCAAGACAATTGCTGTTCATGGGTGTATTTGAGATGCTGTAGTGTAGTACGCGGATTTCTATTCCAAAAAAGAACGCTATACATTGCAGTTTGAAAAATAACTGACACAAAGACCAGCTACTTCCTACTACTTCAAAATTCCCGTTTCATTGCCAGCTTCGAATCAGGAATATTTGTCTTATTTAAAAGCCAGCTACCAAACCAGGCTACAAGATGGGGCTAAATAATTACCATTTTGTAGTCAGCTTCAAATCAGGAATATTTTAATCACTTGGAAGTTGGAAGCCAGCCATGAGCTACCAAACATGGCTACAAGATGGAACTAAAGGTTGTTTTCTATAATTGTTAATTATCAAATAACTTTAAAGCCAAATAATATTGACTTGTGGTTTTATTGTAATATTGATGGATTTCATATTTTTAGGGTAGGAGATGTACGAACTTTTATATGGAGGGGGTCATAATAATTCCCACAAAGACGGGGTTAGACTTTTTTAGCTCTTTGGGTGTGTCTTATTAACATACTAAAAGTAGAGAAAAATCCAAGTATGACAAATATGTTTTTTGACACATTAAAAAAAAAACATATAAAATCGTGTGAGGTATCTAGTGAAAGGACGTTAAAAGCTGAAAAAGGATATGATGATATGATAAATGTGGTATTTAAAAAAAAAAAGAGGAAGGAGGAAAAACAAAAAAAAAACCTATTTAAAAATGAAACAAATTGCGTTTTGTAACAAAAATAAATTTTATAAAGAAAAATAATTGAACTTAAAAACAAATAAAATCACTTCTAGACATAAAAAATGGTATTTAAGACAAAATTGATCTAATAATCTTCGGCTTCTCCTAAATCAGTGTCTTTAAAAGAATTATTCGTGCAATCTTTTCCGCAACAATTCAAGCAGATTTCGGTACATTCGACACCATAACGTCGGCATGTACATCTGCCCCTACCGCATGGCTCAGCTGTATTTGTTTTGCACGTGCAACGAATCATTTTCATCAATACGTCTAGATATATTTTAAAGCGATAATAGCAGACCTAGATTTCTACAGTACGTTACGATACGAGTGCAAAAAAGAAGTGTTTGCGACACGAGTTGCAAATTACCTTTTTGCACGTATATCGTACGACGTTTTACAGTACTATGACACTTTGATTGTTTGACAGAGGCACGTAAAGTGCTCTTTACCTTCCTAGAGCAGTAAAACAATCCCATGTGTACTGTAAAACATATAACCTCTTGTCCCAAAGCAATCTATGATAGACAGACCCAGAAAATTAGATCCGTAATCCACAACAGAATAAACAGAAATGTAATAAAACTAACGCATTTTCATGATTTTAATACATTAATGCTAGACATTAATGATAGAAAACTCAATAATCTATAATAATAGTATCTAAAATAAAGATTTACCTTACATAATTAATTCAGAGCGAGACATGGCGATGGTGATCCTTTGATGATCCTTATTCAAATGGTTAAACGTTATTTTGACAACTAAACGTCAATGTTTTCAGTTTTCCAGCCAGTACATTAGTAATTATCTTTTTAAATCAACCTTATACTCCTTGTCAGTGTGTAATTTCGTGTTATTTGATACCTCACATGATTTTTTCATATATATGTCATATATATATATTTTTTTTAAGTGGCCAAAAAACGTATTTGTCATACTTGGATTTTTCTCTACTTTTAGGATGTTAATAAGACACGTTCGAAGAACTAAAAAAACCAAACATGGTCTTTGTGGGAATTATTATGACCCCTATCGCCAGATCTCCTACCCTATTTAATGACAAACGGGGCTTAATCGCGTAAACTTACGTTTATTTTTATCCTGACGTTTAGGGCATGACGTTACACCCGTGATCGCAGGCAGACTGGCGAGAAAATGTATCAACACCTTCGAGCTGCGCGGGTTTTTCGAACTACCCGCACTTGGTCTTGATTATTAGCTGTGGTAGTTCCTATATTGGGGAAAGCAAACGCACCATAGCGGAAAGGGTCAAGGACATACTATATCACGGCTGTTAAAAAGCGTCTCTATCGAAATTAAGAAACATCGGAATATTAATAAAAATGAGTGGCAAGGAATCTCGTTATGGAATCCCGTGATTTACAAATGTAAGCGTGGTGAAACATCCATTTCAAAGCCATAAAAACACTCCTTTGTGTTGGGTGTAGGCTTAGTGACAACCCTAGCCTAGAAGTGAATAATAAAAACCAAGTGCGGGTAGTTCGAAAAATCCGCGTAGCTCGAAGGTGTTGATACATTTTCTCGCCAGTCTGCCTGCGACCACGGGTGTGACGTCATCCATCCCCGAAATGTCAGGATAAAATTAAACGTAAGTTTACACGATTAACACCCGTTTGTCATTAAAATGAGTGATAATCATGAAAATTTAAATCCATATATTGATTGAGCGTAGTAAAAATAATTTTAATTAACTATAAAAACCCAGTTGAAATTTATTAAATGGTTTAATGCTCAGACAGATTTTTAATTTTTGTTAGAACTTTTTCATTTTGCAAATTCAAGGACCGCTTTCTAGAGTGTGTGTGGTAGTGGTAGAGTCGCATATTGTTATTAATTTTCATACAAAGCACAACCCTAGTCTTTTCGTATAAACTCTAATCTACCACCGTATCAGTCACAGTACGAGTATGTTGGTTAAAATTGACTTTTCCATGCTATTGAATTCTACTAATGACTCACTTTGTTTGAGGGGATACATTATTTTATAGATATTTCGATGTTGGTACTGTATAATTCTGCCGCCAAGGCCGAAGTTTAAAAAAGTTCGCTTCTACTCTGCCGCTTGTAAAATCTGCCAAATTAATTTATTGACACCAAAAAAAACATTTTTTTTTTGCTGCCAAATCTGCCGCTCCTAATATCTGCCGCTCTAGGCCATGGCCTACTTGGCCTACTGGTAAATCCGGCACTGACAATAACTTATAATATCTAGTATTAGTTATGTGTCTCACTAATTGTAGTAACAGTAACTATACTTCTATTAGTGACACATATTGACTACGCAATGTCACTACTCAAATATATATGACATTATTGTTACAAATTAAGCTAGGGCTGCGCTGGAAAAGCGATCGCGACGGGACGGCGGTGGTGATGTGACTCGATGGTTTACTATTGTCCGCATTTGTGTAGAAATAAACGAGCGACTCACTAAATAATAACGATATCACGAATACCTATCTTTAGCCCGATGTGATTTATAAAGGACATATTCGAATATGTAGAACAAAAGAAAAGCGAATATTTTCAAACTCATTAGGTTTAAATTTCAATAACTCAAACTTAGTATGACTGGCAGGACGAATTTGGTAGGTATTGTAAGAAATATACATTCATATATATTATATCATATAATATATAAATTAGTATAAGTACTATATGTCACTACAAACCTGAATAGTTTAATACTTTACGGAGATGCCACAATTACTGTATGAAAAAGATAACACGTAGGTATTATAAAAGTGTTTATACTGTTTATATTAGACGACGGGTACCATATAAATTTGAACTATTGAGCACCCGATACTTCAGCATTGAACACAAATGCCATCTGCACGGAGTTACTCCATCGCCATCAAATCGCTTGCGCCTTACCAGTGCGGCCTCAGCTCTATAGAGCTAAGCAGCTATTAGAGGAATGTCTCAATTCACAAACACGCCACTAACGACCAGTTGTAGTACTATCGCTACATTGTCACGATTTTTCACATAGTACACTGTAACGCTTGAAAAGTCCTAGCCTATTTATACCTAATCTCACAGCCCACTACCCCATGCAAATCAAACCCCATAAGCTAGAGAACCCTCAGTATTAATACAAACCCTCAAGGAACCCTAAAAGTTTACCTAATAAAGCTATGGTTCTATGGTATTCTGTCTTGACTATAAATATTTTGGCCAGAAGAAGTGATGTGATCGTCTAAATAGCGGCAGGACCCCGTAGCTGTACGTAATGACCTAGATTCTTGAACAAAGAGTGAGAGTTATAGACCTAAAAGCCCTAACTAGGATAATGTAAATACCTAACAAATTACAAATACTCAGAACACTAGTATAACAGGAGAGAAATGAAAAAAGTACTTTAAACACAATAAGATTTATTATTATTAAAATCACGGTAATATTATTACACACACATCGTACTAGCTGCAGAACAAACACAAATATATGGCAAATATAAGTAGGTGTTATTGAAAATGCTATAGTTAATTGGTAAAGTTAAAAGGCACGTGGTTAAAGGTAAAATATAAAGATAAGTTTTAGTTAACAATGAAAGACAACCTGTAAGTATTAAAAAATATATAAATAATATCCCCTACCCACCGATATAGAATTACAGTTATTATTAACTATTGCAATTCTAACACGGCTTGAACATACGGTTGGGTGAATTTGCGAATTCAGTTTATATCAAACTGCATGTATTAGTTCCTTGGATCAAGAAATATTTAATTTCATTATTAGTGTCGTGACACTATGTATGTACTAGTTCTTGAACTAGATGTGTAAGGAACCATGATCCCTTATTATATTCGTATTTCAGGATTATTCGACATTGCAAATTAACCCGGTCCTTAGGATGGGGTAAGCTCACCTATTCTGAACCAACATGGAAGGTAAATATTTTGTGGGCCCAGGTCCTCTTTTCCAAAATCATGATTTTTCCAGTTCCATCAGATGGCAAATCAGGAGTAGATCAAATATGTACCCTTGGGTATATATGTATCGTAATACAATTGGCCTTAACCAAGGTTTGAAGTTTGAGTCTATTCAAGACACCATTGTAATACAGGTTTATATGCATGTACTGTTCCTACGTTCCAAGTATAGCAGAAAACAGTACCTAAAATCACGTTACGATCATTTAGCGCAAACCAGACAATGTACACCTGAACAAACATCAAAACAAACCACTAATCATATATGTAAGTTAATTATTCGTCCATCAAACCATCTTCAGAAAACCAGTAGGTATTATCAATTAATTCTGTAAAACTTTATCAAATAAATATGTTCAATATTATTACTTACACCATTCCACATTTGTTCAGAGACCTACCCAACTATGGGCCTAAACTCTTTAACTACCACTTTAATTAAACACATACATAAAGATCATATAAGTAATAATATAGACAATTAACGCATAATTAGTTAAGTACTGAAAAAAGCATTCACTATTATATTAATTCCCACCCTAAAACTTCACAAACAAGAGTTATATTGAAAAACAATTAATTCACTTTATAATTCCCAAAACTATCTCGCACTAAATAAACCATACATAGCATAAATAAATAATTAGCACGCTTAGATAATTCACAGATAAAACCAACCAATAATAAATATAACCGTCCAACTAGCCAACCTAGCCAACCATCTAGGTACTGATACACAAATACTTTACCAAATATGTATACGCGATTTATTCAAATAATCGAAATATCGAGATACGATCTTTAAACATTGACGCTAGCTGCCGAGCGTTTCCCGCGAAGGGATCCAACGCCGCCATTCTGTTACGTAGCTACGAAGTCGCCGTCCTCCACTGTCTCTCTCTCTCTCTGGAACTACGATGGGCTCCTGCATCTCGCGTCCCGTTCTACTCACTCGAATGTATTTAAAAATAGAATTCACTCTTCTAGTCAGCCGCCGGCCGCCGCGCCGCGAGACCGTGAGACCTCGATCGTCCGCCATTTTGAGCTCGCTAGTATAAGTATTATTTTAACTTAAGAAAGATACATTAAAATAGAATAAGGCTTGGTCATGTACTAACTTTCATAACGAATATACGTACCGTGTGTGTTGTGTGGTGGTGTGGCTTATTGCTAAATAATTCTCTCACTATTTACTAACATTTATAATAAAACTCTTAGTCTAATTGTGTGAAGTCGAATCGTGATCGTGAAATAGTCAATAGCTGTATTTAAGTATACTATTTATAAGTACAATATGGAAAACAACTTTCCTCGTGTATATTAAGTTGTGATAATATGGTAAATGGAAATATCTTTAAGTTAAATAAGTGAAATTGTTCTGTGAAAATAAAACTGTGTAATATTACCTAGCTTTGAGCTTAGGTATACTAACTCCTAGCAATAAATGGGAGGTAAGTTTAATGTAACCACTACACGTTTCACCATTATATGAGCTACAAATTAGGCATTTACCTACGTACAAATATCGTAATAATAAAACACGATTATAGATAATAATATAAATAACATTGGGCAACTCACCAGAATTTAAACAAATTACCTGAACACTATAGCTTAATAGACACTCAGACAGAATTACTACACTGAATCTAGAATCTAAAATAGGTACTTAGACTACCTAGGAACAAAGAAATGTAAAGTTTACTCTTCAATCTCCAACTCAAAGTGATTCCGTCGTCCCGTCGTCTTTGCCTTATATACCCTAGTCTACCGACGCTAATCCCAGTCTTGTGTTCGGCCCTTTTCACGCCTGCGCACTTACTAAGGATGCTGCGACCGTCGCATAACAGAAGCGTCTCTTAATCAGACATGCGCAATGGATATTTAAAAGGCGCCAAACGTTAGCGCCAATTTGCGCGTCGCGTCGGTTGCTAACTGGGATGTCCCACCGCGCGTGCGTTTGCGTGGCGTCCTGAGTTGGCTTGGCTTCGATGTTTTTGGCGCCAAGCCGTCGCGTCGTATTTGACCGTTGATGATTTCCTTTGTGGTTCCCGCCAATATCCTAAACTGAGTAATTATTATTACCTAAAACTAAATGAAACAAAAATAATAAAGTTTAATTAAGTAACGGACTTTTGTATCGTTACATTTGCCCCCCACATTTGAGCATAGAGGTAAGGAATAATTTGACTGACTCGGAGCTCAAATGTTACAAATATAAAACAAATAACGTAAAGGATAGACAAAAATATTTCTTTTCACTAAATATTGAAGTCTTAGACTTAGTATTACAACATGCTGAAGGTATTCCAAAATATTTGCATATGCAGTTATTGTCATTTTCCCCCCAATGTTAATGTGGTGTGTGAAGTGACCAATAATTGAAAGAAAATTAATTATCTAGTTCGAATCATGAACTTTAAGTATTTTGTCCCATGAGTCAAATTGTTCTCGGCCATGAATTCCCATTCCAATAGAAGCGCCAGGTTGTGAGGCTGACGTACCCTATTAGTAAATCTCTCGCATCTTCATTTAGAGTCTATAGCCACATTGCCCGGCTGGCGACCCCACCATCTACATTGCCCAGACGTAATGAACCTACGAGAGCCCCTCATCAAAATGGAAAAGCCTTTCTATTCCAGGTAACCTCCAACAATTATATTATTCTCTCCCAGTGAACAAAATACAATTCATAAATCTCACCAAAAACCAACTTCTCCCCTTATTGGCACATGTAGTACTCTATTTCCAAGCAAGAAAGTTAACAGCATTTATGAAATTAGAAAATATTCTAATTTCTAAAGATATACTAATTCATTAAACAATAATTTACGATTCTTATTCACAAGTCTCCATTCATCCCAGTGTTGAATTTTATTTGTGCTGGGCTTTTAATTATAATTCACATAAAAGTTTTATGATGTAAGAAACCCATTTTAAAGTTTCAAGTATTGAGTTATTTTTATCAAACCTAAATCAAAAAGGTACCCCTATGCCTTCCACTCGGTTTGTCGTGTGGAATCCATCTGAGTAAACAACCACTATCTAGAACGATACACAGGTCAATGCCAATGTTGATCAGATAAGCTTTCTCATACCAATCTGACAATGTCGGCTCGCACTTACCAGACGGCTCTAGAAGAACCGCGACCCGGAAGGATAGACAAGCATCCCCACATCGGGTGTGCCCCGGCCCCATGTTGGAAGAACTAAGACACAGAAGTGAACTTCGTTCTCACACCATTAGACAGCTTAATCAATACAATATACAATACAGATTTATCCATACGGATATAATCCATAAGTATATGCACCGATGGTTCCCGGATGGTTCCAGATAGACAATAAAAGAAATGCTGTGGCTGCTATTCTCACTTGTTCATAGAGAGTGTTCCGACGAATAGAGATTAGCTTCTTGTAAAGTATTGTGTCATCAAAAAGAACTTACCTATTAAAGGTATGATATTTAGCCTAGCACCAATGTTCCATTGATAACACATTATTGTATATTTCCCCCTTTTCAAATAACAATAACCGTTGTCATCATTCGCAAGACTCGCAATTATGAGGAAACTCATTTAAACTTAATCAAGATCATTCATCTACTCATACGTTCATCCAAATATTCATCCATCATCTAATTCGCATACCCATTAGTCTTTTCACACTTCATCCTTCGCCCTTCCTCATACACTTTTTCGCACAGTTTCGTTCAAAATTGCAAACCCTATAGGAATAATGACAATTGAAGAACTTTATCATACTATCTGTTATATTAAAAGAAATTAACATTTAATTGAGATAGCTATGATATATTAGCGAACGGAATACCCTTCAAGTAAATCCTTATATAACTAACTTATACTAAAGTATACTACTGCAACTACTATGATTCGATCTTTACGCTTTAATTTTGTACGCCAAATATGTATATTACGCCAAATTTGCTTAGTTAGAAATCTGAAATAAGTAATCAAACTGAAATAAAAGTTACGCTAATTGCCAATCTATTTTAAGTTACGCAATATTTGCAACTGTAAGTCAAAAATAAAATATACGTCAAAGTGAAATACAAGATACGCCAACATTTGTGAGAAAGACTACGCAAAATGCTAATTTGTTTTACGCAAACTATCATGTTGCAAGACTCTACGCGTTAATGCCACCTTAATCTAAGTTATTCATAGACACAGTTCTACTTACACGCATAAAATGAACTTATTTATGTATGTTTACCAAAAAATATTTAAATCGAAAAAACAAAGCTTCGTCTGCCTGGTAGTCTCTTTGCAAGATCACACTCAGTTCGAAATCTGTGAAAATATTAATGATTATGATATTATACCCTACGACTACAGATACATGAATAAATAATATTAAAATTAGATGCTGGGGAAAAAGCACATTCTAGAATTAATTTACACAACCCTGTTTCAAGTCGCCTCCTGTTTCTTGTTGCCCCCCTGACATTGCAAGTTTTATTGTGTTAGGATATACTGCAATTATTATTGAAGAAGAATGATAATGACATATATACATACCAACAAATAATGACAAGACTTTAATAAATGAAATGTAAACTAAACAGGTCCCTTCCAAACTGCGGACGTCTAATTAATGAAATGATAATGGTAATGATGATTAAATTAAAACAGTACAACCCACGAGTTTATAGTATAACTTGACATGCCCCCCCGCATGTTAAACCGAGTCACACCTACCAGATAACCTTCAAAATAATCAAATACACAATGCTAAATCTAAAACGGAACTAAAGTTAATAAAATAAGTTAATAGGAAATATATATCCCGTCAATCGGCTAGGCGTTCTCAACTTCCTTTCATCTGTACAGCTCCAATAATATTATTCTTCAACATGTCTGCACCTTGCCGTAGAATCAATCTCTAACCTTCACTGAAACTTAGAAAGTTAGTAGCAAAACTTACATCATGATTTCCAATATGATATTTCTTAAATATGCTAATGTTCGCTCCTGTTATACTGTGTCAAAGCTTCCTAAAGTTCCTACTCTCCTATCTACTGCTTTTAAATTGTCGCGTACTGCAAAGCTACTCCTATCGATATTGATGAAATTAAGTGATACCTACAGATATTTCTAATCTTAACCTAACGTAGCTAGCAAGTTCCTAAAATATGAAATCTCAATAATACAGAACATAAAGTTGAGAAGATCCTTGAAGAAGGACAATATCCAGTAGCGTGACTCGTTTTGACTGATATGATGAAGATGATGATGATGATGTATTTTAGCATACATACACACTTACATTCTACACTTACAAATTCCCTACTAGACTAACCTATAAACAGCAACTCATCCTTTTGGTTGATGAGGATGATTATGATGATGATGTGCTTCAGCATACATACATACCTACACAATGCATTCCTAAATTCCCTAAAATACTTCCTAAAATGATAACTCAGATACAAATACTACACTATATACAAATACTATTCCAGTCGAGAATCGAACTCGACTTTGCAGCTTTCCCAAGTCAGGTCTATCTAAGGAACAAAACATAACAAAACAAAATACTGTTTCATAAACCTAGCAGTGACATAAGTGCAGTCCTAATTTGCTCCTAGGATATTAAATTTACAAAACAGACAGAATAAAGGTACAAAGAATATTAAATGACATGACAGACAGAATAAAGATTCAGTATATATAAGGACAACACAGACAGAACAAAGATTCTCCTTTAGATAGGAACAATAAATTACCTAATAACCTGCTTATGCAACTTAATACTTGCCCCCCCCAACTTATAAAGTTTTGACACCTAGTGAAACCAATTATACCTAAAATATAATAACAACACTAAATCTAAATAACTCTCAACTCAATGCATCCATTTCACAGCAGCAAATTGTGACACTTGCGTGTCACTCGCAAGACAGAACCCAATAAGAACCAACCTATAAAACAAGATAAAGATTTAAATATACTCTAAATACATATAAATACCTTTTTATTTATTTATTTACATCCTGATCACGGCTCACCAAATTGTAACGCTTGAAAAGTCCTAGCCTATTTATACCTAATCTCACAGCCCACTACCCCATGCAAATCAAACCCCATAAGCTAGAGAACCCTCAGTATTAATACAAACCCTCAAGGAACCCTAAAAGTTTACCTAATAAAGCTATGGTTCTATGGTATTCTGTCTTGACTATAAATATTTTGGCCAGAAGAAGTGATGTGATCGTCTAAATAGCGGCAGGACCCCGTAGCTGTACGTAATGACCTAGATTCTTGAACAAAGAGTGAGAGTTATAGACCTAAAAGCCCTAACTAGGATAATGTAAATACCTAACAAATTACAAATACTCAGAACACTAGTATAACAGGAGAGAAATGAAAAAAGTACTTTAAACACAATAAGATTTATTATTATTAAAATCACGGTAATATTATTACACACACATCGTACTAGCTGCAGAACAAACACAAATATATGGCAAATATAAGTAGGTGTTATTGAAAATGCTATAGTTAATTGGTAAAGTTAAAAGGCACGTGGTTAAAGGTAAAATATAAAGATAAGTTTTAGTTAACAATGAAAGACAACCTGTAAGTATTAAAAAATATATAAATAATATCCCCTACCCACCGATATAGAATTACAGTTATTATTAACTATTGCAATTCTAACACGGCTTGAACATACGGTTGGGTGAATTTGCGAATTCAGTTTATATCAAACTGCATGTATTAGTTCCTTGGATCAAGAAATATTTAATTTCATTATTAGTGTCGTGACACTATGTATGTACTAGTTCTTGAACTAGATGTGTAAGGAACCATGATCCCTTATTATATTCGTATTTCAGGATTATTCGACATTGCAAATTAACCCGGTCCTTAGGATGGGGTAAGCTCACCTATTCTGAACCAACATGGAAGGTAAATATTTTGTGGGCCCAGGTCCTCTTTTCCAAAATCATGATTTTTCCAGTTCCATCAGATGGCAAATCAGGAGTAGATCAAATATGTACCCTTGGGTATATATGTATCGTAATACAATTGGCCTTAACCAAGGTTTGAAGTTTGAGTCTATTCAAGACACCATTGTAATACAGGTTTATATGCATGTACTGTTCCTACGTTCCAAGTATAGCAGAAAACAGTACCTAAAATCACGTTACGATCATTTAGCGCAAACCAGACAATGTACACCTGAACAAACATCAAAACAAACCACTAATCATATATGTAAGTTAATTATTCGTCCATCAAACCATCTTCAGAAAACCAGTAGGTATTATCAATTAATTCTGTAAAACTTTATCAAATAAATATGTTCAATATTATTACTTACACCATTCCACATTTGTTCAGAGACCTACCCAACTATGGGCCTAAACTCTTTAACTACCACTTTAATTAAACACATACATAAAGATCATATAAGTAATAATATAGACAATTAACGCATAATTAGTTAAGTACTGAAAAAAGCATTCACTATTATATTAATTCCCACCCTAAAACTTCACAAACAAGAGTTATATTGAAAAACAATTAATTCACTTTATAATTCCCAAAACTATCTCGCACTAAATAAACCATACATAGCATAAATAAATAATTAGCACGCTTAGATAATTCACAGATAAAACCAACCAATAATAAATATAACCGTCCAACTAGCCAACCTAGCCAACCATCTAGGTACTGATACACAAATACTTTACCAAATATGTATACGCGATTTATTCAAATAATCGAAATATCGAGATACGATCTTTAAACATTGACGCTAGCTGCCGAGCGTTTCCCGCGAAGGGATCCAACGCCGCCATTCTGTTACGTAGCTACGAAGTCGCCGTCCTCCACTGTCTCTCTCTCTCTCTGGAACTACGATGGGCTCCTGCATCTCGCGTCCCGTTCTACTCACTCGAATGTATTTAAAAATAGAATTCACTCTTCTAGTCAGCCGCCGGCCGCCGCGCCGCGAGACCGTGAGACCTCGATCGTCCGCCATTTTGAGCTCGCTAGTATAAGTATTATTTTAACTTAAGAAAGATACATTAAAATAGAATAAGGCTTGGTCATGTACTAACTTTCATAACGAATATACGTACCGTGTGTGTTGTGTGGTGGTGTGGCTTATTGCTAAATAATTCTCTCACTATTTACTAACATTTATAATAAAACTCTTAGTCTAATTGTGTGAAGTCGAATCGTGATCGTGAAATAGTCAATAGCTGTATTTAAGTATACTATTTATAAGTACAATATGGAAAACAACTTTCCTCGTGTATATTAAGTTGTGATAATATGGTAAATGGAAATATCTTTAAGTTAAATAAGTGAAATTGTTCTGTGAAAATAAAACTGTGTAATATTACCTAGCTTTGAGCTTAGGTATACTAACTCCTAGCAATAAATGGGAGGTAAGTTTAATGTAACCACTACACGTTTCACCATTATATGAGCTACAAATTAGGCATTTACCTACGTACAAATATCGTAATAATAAAACACGATTATAGATAATAATATAAATAACATTGGGCAACTCACCAGAATTTAAACAAATTACCTGAACACTATAGCTTAATAGACACTCAGACAGAATTACTACACTGAATCTAGAATCTAAAATAGGTACTTAGACTACCTAGGAACAAAGAAATGTAAAGTTTACTCTTCAATCTCCAACTCAAAGTGATTCCGTCGTCCCGTCGTCTTTGCCTTATATACCCTAGTCTACCGACGCTAATCCCAGTCTTGTGTTCGGCCCTTTTCACGCCTGCGCACTTACTAAGGATGCTGCGACCGTCGCATAACAGAAGCGTCTCTTAATCAGACATGCGCAATGGATATTTAAAAGGCGCCAAACGTTAGCGCCAATTTGCGCGTCGCGTCGGTTGCTAACTGGGATGTCCCACCGCGCGTGCGTTTGCGTGGCGTCCTGAGTTGGCTTGGCTTCGATGTTTTTGGCGCCAAGCCGTCGCGTCGTATTTGACCGTTGATGATTTCCTTTGTGGTTCCCGCCAATATCCTAAACTGAGTAATTATTATTACCTAAAACTAAATGAAACAAAAATAATAAAGTTTAATTAAGTAACGGACTTTTGTATCGTTACAACACACATTCTCACACGTATTAAAACAATCTAAATGGGACCAGTTAGGCAACGCTTGAGCTATTTGCATGTTTCTTATCGCACTAAACACATTGATCATAGATTAAAGTGCGCTCTATTATAGTTTCATTACTGAAGGTGGGAGTAGATATTAGGAGAACGAAACATGACAACAAGCTTGAATTAAACAAATTACTACATACAATGCATAAACAGGATGCTTATATTCATAAAAAAATATGATTATTAGGTGTATTTTGGTTTATATTGTAAACAAAATACTTTTCTGGTTCCGTTCATGTCCAAATCCTGTATTATGGAAACCTCCTGCCTACATGTGTCCTATATAAAGGACATAAGCTTCAATCAATTTTTAAACTCTATATCAATTAGACGATAGGGTGGGTCACTGATGTATAAAGAAAATAAAAGTATTTTGGGCATAGTTGTAAATAAATAGTTCCGAAATTAGGTCGATGAAGAGTGTGCAAAATGATTTGGCCATCGGAATTACGTTTCGCCCTCCGGACCTATTTGAAAGATTTCATAAAAACTTCAGTACCTACATTTTGTACTGACCACAGTTGATATCTATGTTTTTACTTTTTGTTGTAACATGAGCAACGTTTGAGTTTTGTGTTTACCTGGAAATAGCTAATCTAAAGTTACGGAGCCAAAAGAGACAAAAACAAGTCGATTATAATAACTTTTTTTTAAGCCCACACTTTAGGAAAATTTCTACTCAAATCCGGAGGCAGCAAAACTTAAATTAAAAATATAATAAAAATAAGAGTGATAATCATCAAATGGCACCGTTTTGTACCTGCGCCCTCCAGAAAATCGATTTTTTTGTAAAATGACCCACCCTATTAGACAAATTCCCAAATTGATTTTGCAAATTTTGACGTAATATAGGCACGAGGATAGATAAATTTGGATAAAATAGGGGTGTCCCGTAATAATTTTTATTAAGAACAATTTTTTATGAAAAAATCCCTTCAGAAGCCAAACAAATGTGTCGATTATTGGTGATTTATATGACGTAATTAATAATTATTGGTTATTTCCAGGTTTAATGCAGTAGTGGAGCGAAGCGGCCCCACCGTGCACACAACTACTTACCACTGATCTCTTCATCTGAGATTTTGTTATATTACATGTTAATTTATTAAGAGGTATCACATAATATTTAGCTCACAGCATTGTAATCGCTAAATACTTTTTAATATACACTACGAGTATTGTTGAATAATTCAAATTGTGTTTCATTTTGCGGGAATTCGGCAACATTTACAAACCTGTTCTCTCAAATCCTCAAAAAATATATTCGAAAAGGTAGCCACAAAAACTTAATTATACACTTAGGTTACTTTGTCGTATTGTACTCCAACAACATTTTTAACTAGGATCATGTAGTACAGCGAAAACCGAACTGTTACTTAATAAAAAAAAATACTGAGTCCATATTTGTTTACGCTTTCTTAATAGTTTTAATTTATCTGCATTATAAAGAAAACTCAACATTACAATTAAATATTAAGCTCGTCAAACTGATACGTTCGATGGCGAAGTAATATGTAGTTTATACTACCTATAGTTGAGAACTTTGGTTTTCGAAAGAAACGATTACCTTATTTGCTTACGGGAGTATATTGAAAGCGAAGCGTTGTATATACTACAAATGAATGTAATTTTTTTACTATCTTTCGTACTAGACTATCGGCCTTTTAATACTGAATTGTGTTACTAAAGCGGATTCATGCTTTATACCTAAATACGAGTACCTAATAAATATCGATATACCTTCCCGGAGTAGTAAATACATTAAGTTTTATCGAGTCTGTCCGGAGTGTCCGGATCCAAAGAATCGTTGCATGCAAGCTGCAAGGGTAGAGGAGCGTCGGAGAATTAGAGCCTAATAAAAACACAAATTTGGGTACCTAATAAAACGAATAATAAAACACTGTTACACTGACCGAGTGTATTTTGAGCATAAGGTGGGGTAAGATGAAACGGTTTTATTAATGGAGTAAGACAAAAAGTCGTCCTTCTGGCACAGCGTCTGCTGGTAGTTATTTGTCTTAAAAAAATAAAATAAAAAAATACCCAAAAAAAAAATCGTTTCATCTTCCCGCCTTACCTTACCTCACACATTTTGTACAATATTACTAACGTTAAATGCTTGAGTTACCATATTAGTATTTGTTACTAGATTTGATTGTGTACCATCTTAGCTATGCGAAATAATAAACAAAAGTACTGATAATGATAAAATAATTGGTAAATAATTGTATCGTGGAAAACAGTGAAGGAGGCAAGCTTCGCTAGAAGTCTCCAAAGATACTCAAGCGACTTTCATACAAATACAAACACCGGGAAAATCTGTATTAACGCCGCTTTACCCACCTGCTCTGCTTACCCCGCGGTCCCCTACTCGAATAAAAGTAGCGTTTAAAATCTTGACAATAAGGTTGTGTTTGAATATTTATTGCCAATTACTTCCATGTATGCCTGATGGCGTAGTAGCACACAGGTTTGCGTCCTTAGCAAATGCGCAACAATGTGCAGGAATGCACTATGCACAACACAAAACCGATATTACGATAGGGCCGTTAGCAAACCCTGTGAAATTGATCAATAGATTTTTTGCTCTAATAATTCCCACAATTAAAGCCTATATAAACTAATGAACCCACGCATGCCGCGTGCACTATTGTCTCATATCCATTAGATAGCATACAGTATCCGTGTTTGCCAAGATGTTGTCTCGCGTAAGTTTGTGAGAGAGTTCAAGTGTTAAGTGTTTAACAAAAGTATAATTGTTATTCTAAGATTATTAAAACGTCAAACTGTGACCGCAAATGCGGGTTTACTGAGTGGCAATAAAACTTCATAGTTTAATCTCATTTCCATGTTGATGTCGGTTATCTCACTTACCTGCCGCTTGGTCAGCTATTTTTAGAACCACGCCGTTCGCCATCAGTAGGACATTGAGGGCATTCGTCTTCACCTGATGACTGAAGGGTCACGTCAAGTCCCATTTAAGAAGGCTTTCCTCCCGCGTACACTCCGGCTGTGGAATAAACTTCCTGCTAAGGTTTTCTCAAGGAACAACAGTGTGGAGTTATTCAAAAAGGGAATTATCTAGCCTTTAGTATGCATTCGCATCAAGCAGTTCCACCAAAATTTGACTTAGACGGCTATTTCATATAGTCAAATCTTCATGGAGCAGATCTGCTGCTATGCATACAAAAGGTTAATAGGTTTTTAAATGTCCCCTGGAGTTGGAAGTGTCCATCGGCTACGGTAGCTCTTTAACATCAATAGGGATATTATGTCGTTTGTGGCAGTGGTATAAAAAAATGGACTCTAATTTAATAGAAAGTCACCGTGATGACTTCATTTCGCTAATTTACAGGGAGTGCATATGAGTAATTAATAAATATATCGCGATGCCAAAGACGAGGTATTGTCATACATAAATAAACGGATTGTACTTTAGCAGTTATAAAGAATTAAACTAATGGCATTATAATATTCTACAAATTCAACTTCAATGTGAAAGTTTAAAAGATGATTAAACTGACATTGGTTGTAATTGTGAATAAGGGTTATGGCTTAAGCACTAATAAAATAATATTAATAAGTGGTTTATATTGGTAATGGTATCGATAAAAAAACTTACTGCAGTGCTTAAAGTCATAGATAAGTTTTTTTATCGATACCATTACTAATATAAACCAATATTAGTAATGGTATCGATAAAAAAACTTACTGCAGCTAATAAGTGCTTAAAGTCATATTTTTAGTATGATATTATGAGACTAGGTTGGAAGCTAAAGTACTTAATGTCCAGAAATAGATGTTTCATAGTAGTCTCCATAGTGAATATACCTACTACTCTCACAGAGGCGTCATGGCGATAGAGTGCGTGTTCAGATATTTATGAGCACCATTGCCGCTCCGATATATCTGATGGCGACTGTACAGTGTAATTTTATGGCTACTTTCAATAATGTTAATAGTACATTACGATACAAGTGCGAAAAAAAATGAAGTCGAAACGAGTGGAGATAAATTAAAGCACAACCGAAGGGAGTGCTTTAAATCGACACGAGTTACGAATTTCCCTTTTGCACATGTATCGTACGACGTTTATCAGTAGATATGGCCCTCCGAAGATTTCGATCTTACTTAACCCATTATAAGGCAGAGGGAATATGTTTCCCACCATGTTTCAACATTGTGTCAAAGTGGCAAGAGTTCAATTTTGCACAATTCAGACATCTGTCTGCCCGTTAAAGGGATAATGAACCACTTCTCGCACTAGCGCGTAAAAAAAGCGCCACCTATACTGAAATAGTAACAACACATCTTACCCCAGAAAACTCCGAATTTAGAAGATCTAATTCCAGGTTGTAACCGCCTGCGTGCTGATATCGGTTTGCCAGGCCATCTTCCCGTTCCACCACCACCACCATCACCACCCCGCGATCTCGCACCAGGAGCTGCAGAAGCACGACGGGCCCCACCACCACATCCCGATTCACCACCACATCCCCATTCACCACCACGTACCGCTGCTGCACCACCATGTGCCCGTGCCACATGTGCCTATCCATCACATCCCGCATCATGACCATTATGTAAGTTTCTCTGAACGTTTTTTGACATATTACTGGTACATTCCACGAAAGTCTACTTAGTCGGGAACGTGACGGCTACGACAGCTACCTTAGAAATATATGGAAATTGCGAGAATTCTCTATAAATACAAACACCCTGTTATAAAATTAAGATACACCAAAAATTGTATTCGTAATTTTCTCAGATGTACGCGAAGAAAGCGTCACGTACCCAAAATTCTCGTGGAATGCACCTACAGTACTGAAGTCATAGAAACATTGGTAGCCTAGCGCTATGGTGGGAATGCACCTACTGAATTCATAGAAACATTGGTAGCCTAGCGCTCTGGCGGGACTTTCGATTTGAAAATCACGGGTCCAAATGCCAGCTCATTTTTCGTAATTTATATGGATACGAAATATCGTTTTATACTAATAGTTTTTCGTTGCATGAAAGCATAATTTGTACGAGTAAACGGGACTAAAGCTTAAAATCAAAATAAGACGATGTTTCCCTTTGGCTTCGAAGTTTAGATGGCAGTCACTTTCATAAAAACTTATTAATTCGTTTTTTTTTTCAATACGCGATATATGTATTTATCATCTTTATATACTCGATTGGTTTGGATAGATATAGGTGAGCAAAGCAACAACGGTCCAGGAAAAAATATCTTGAAATAATATAATGGAGACATAACTTGAAATAACCATTGATATCCCCGCGCCAATGTTACCTTTTCCGTATACCTACCACCATATTTTTGTAAAGTGATTATAATTATTCAGTCTTCAAGAATATCTATGTAGTTTTACAAAATTAATTTACTTAATACCTGTCAGGTTCCGATTTGGTTGTAAAACAATATTTACCAAATAATTTATCACTATTATCATTATCAGTCAAGATATCGCATGTTCACTGCAGCTACTAAATGAAATTACTTATTTGCATTTTTCAATAAATCATTAAATCATTATATTATCAATCAATTACTTGAAATCAAAATAATAAGATTTATAGACCCTTCAATAATTATTCATAAAGTTCAATACTTCACGATGTTTCCTTTCGACGATGGATTATAAATATACTAGAATATTATTGCTATAAATCTTTCTACTTCCCGCCACAACAGGTTTACTAACCAATCCAGTGATTGCTGAGACTAATCATTCTAGCCCCGCAATTAATTATTTAACCGCGATTGAAACAGTATTCGAGTGTCATAACACACCTGTAATAGGAAAAGCTGAGATAGTACGCTCGTAATAATTTATTATTTTGTAGAATAGCTAACAAACCTTGTCTGGGCAAGATTGGTATTAATTGAGTCGAGAATCTACAAGGGTCATAATTTGAAATAAGATAACTAAACTTGTGTATCCGCAAGGGCTTCAGCAATACGATAACTTCTTTGACAGTCACTTCTTATTTTTTAGGCGTTCCCCGAGTATAAATTCGCGTACTCCGTTCACGACCACCACACCGGCGACGTGAAGGCTCAGCACGAGCACCGCCATGGTGACATAGTCAAGGGGGGCTACGAGTTGGTAGAGCCTGACGGTCGTCTCAGGAAGGTCGAGTACAAGGCTGATGACCACACTGGGTAAGTACCAGTTGGAAGTACTGTAAGGAAAAAGAATCCATCCCATAAAAATTTGTCAACTAAATTTAAATCTTATGTCGAAAGGAAGGAAAAGGAATTAGTCCTAATTTCAGTGACAAATTCCAAAGGTTGGATCCCTTTTTCCTTTACTTCGTCCAGTTAAAAACCGATCTCGTCAATAAAAGGTAGAAGCTGATCACCTCAGGAAGGCTGATGACCAAACTGGGTGAGTACAAGTGCGCAATAACTACACCGACCTGGTCAATTGAAGGTACGAGCTGGTGGAGCCGGACGGTTACCTCAGTAAAGTTGATAACCACACCGGGTAAGTGCCAGTTAAAAGCAATAACGACACCGACCTAAGAGACCGAGTTGAGAGCAATAACTAGAACGACCTGGACAATTGAAGGTAGAGCCTGATAGTCACATCAGGAGGGTCGAGTACCAGGGCTGATGATCACAATGGATAAAGTCATCCTTAGATTTACAGGGCCAATGCTTATTTTGTAAGTTACCTTTTTTATCCAACTTGCACTTCATTATTTTTTTATTTACAGATTCAACGCCATCGTCCATCATTCGTCGCCTCATCATCATGTTCATTTCGCCCATCACCACATTTGAGGACTGGGATCGAATCAGCACGCTCCAAAGAACAGACCTATGCACTTCTTATAAGACTGACTTCCGTCTATACCCTATAAAGATACCTAATATTAAGAATGATTCAAATGAGATTAAAGTTTTATTTAGCGCTAAAATTATGTTTTAATATTACCCTTCATACATATTTTTAATACAGGGTGAACGATATGAAGTGTACCAATTTCAAAGAACTGCGATTTTTTAGTTAAGGTCTACCATCAAGTGGTTTACATTTGGGAAATTGCACACAGTATTAGTTCAATTTCTGAAAAAAACATGTTTATATTGCTATTTCAGTTTGTATACCCATGTCCGGCCGGGACCGCATCTTTCACTAAATCTCTGAACATCGTTATTTTAAACGGAGTACTTATTTCTAGTTTAAAATAAAATTATCTTGAGGTACCTAATAAAAAATGTTTTCTTTGGTCAAATTGGTAAAATTTAAAGTTTTTATAGTTAGTAATAAGGTACTCAATTGAATTCCTATTTCTTGGGTTACCGCGATAGTTATTCTTGAAAGAAAAGTATGAAAACCGATACCGCGTACATTTATTAATTAATTCATTACATCACGGCGTTTCGAACACTTTGCAAGGTTCGTGTTTTACGGGTGAACCCTGTAAAATGTTCGGAACGACGTGATATAATTAAATAATGAATTAGGTATAATATACGCGATATAATTCGTCTCCATAGTATTATTTCATTAATTAAATTCGCTGTTGATTCCTTTACATTTATATTATAAGAATTGTATTCTATACACGGTGCTCGTGAGCATTCCGAAAGATTTTAATGCTGAATTCCTGAGCATATTTAGAGTATTTAATGTTACATAAGATTTCCTGGATTCGGCTTGGGTCCAGGGATAATTAACCTTTTTTCGAAATAAGTTTTTCGACGTAACTCGTCATAAAACTTCTTTTTGATTACAATGCTACCACAATGTGTTTTAATATTACCACACCTTTTGCCTGACAATCAAAAAATAAGAATAGACTTGACGAAAAAACCTGTCCCTAAAAAAAATCATTTATAAATTTTTTTGAACAAATTGTTGTTATGATAAAAAGTACTGGAAATTTTAAAAAGTATTCAAAAAATCAAAAAAAAAAGTTTTTTTTTTGTGGAATTTGACATTAGGTGTCATAATATTTTTTGTTTATTTTGATGTCTAGAATGCGTAGTTAAAATCTTTCGCTCGCGAGCACCGTGTATAACTTGTAATTTCGTGTATTTATCAAGAGCTATAACAATTATTAAAACTAAGTTCTACCATAATATATTAGTTTTTTTAATTAGTATAATTTTAAATCATCATCATCATCATATCAGCCGAAAGACGTCCACTGCTGAACATAGACCTCCCCCAAAGAATCGTACCGGAAGACGTAGCGTGGGTAGGCCCCCTACAAGGTGGACTGATGACCTGGTGAAGGTCGCAGGAGTCCGCTGGATGCGGGTGGCACAGGACTGGTCATTGTGGCAATCTTTGGGGCAGGCCTATAATTTTAAATAAAAAAATATATATGTATACATATATAAAGTCAAAAGTACGACGTAATCAAAATGAGAAATAATAAACAGCTAGACAGACAAACTAAACGGGTGACTATAATTGGGTGGGCTGCACACCCAAGTTGCTGAGGTTCTTGTCCGACTACATGAGGGACCGGCAGCAGTACGTTGAGTACGCCGATTGCAAATCTCAGCCGTATATTACTAGGACCGGAGTAAGTCAGGGTAGCAATTTAGGACCCCTTGAATTTATCATAATGATAAATGATCTCCCAGAAGTGGTTAAGAGGCTAAATGCTTACTGTTCGCCGATGACCTAAAGTTGCTTCTGGTGATTGAGAATGAAAAAGACTGCGAGCGCCTTCAGCGAGACATTGACAGAGTGGTAGAGTGGAGCCGGAGGAACAAGCTGCAGTTCAATGTAGACAAATGCGCCACGATCACGTTCACTCGAGACAAAACACCACTCAAATACAACTACGTTGTAGGAGGGACAGAGTTAAAGAGGGTGGGGTCAGTGAAGGACCTGGGACTGTACGTTGCCAGCAGCTTGTATTTCAGAGACCATATTGTTAGAGTGTGTAAAAAGGCGTTCAGGATCCTAGGCTTTGAGCTGCGGCGAGCGGCTAGTTTTACAGACGTAAAAGCCGTTTCTGCACTGTACAATGCCCTTGTAAGAAGCCAATTGGAATACAACTCGGCAATATGGGCTCCACATGAGGTAAAATAAAGCGTTATGATAGAAAGGATACAAAACAAGTTCATAAGGTATTTGTACTGGAAACGGTATGGAGTGTATCCTTTCTATCCGCTGATGTATCCTACACTTTTTGTTATAGGCATGGTAGGCTACAATAAATTAGAAACTAGGAGGGATCTGGCGCTTGCTTGTTAGCTGGTTAAGGTGCTCCGTGGTAACATTTACAATCCGGAGATTTTGCAAAAGCTAAGTCTTTGTGTGCCAGAGAGATACACTGAGCGGCGGCGCAGGCCACAGCTGCTGGCAGAACCAACTGGTAGGACCAACCTGCTCCGTAAGGCGCCTCTAAGCCGAGCCATTTGTGTTCTGAATCTGGTTGCCGACAAAGCGAATTTATTTTATTGAACTATGTGGGAATTTACAAAAATTTGTTTGTATGTGTTGTGCTTTTAATTAATTTGTTTATTGTGTGTATAATTTATTCAATTTATTGTATTTCTGTAGTTTTATTAGTTTAAGGCACTATTGTATTAGGATCTCCTGTGAAAATAGTTGCTTTTATTAGATAAATAAAATAAATAAATAAATAATAGGTACTGTGTAAAGTAGTCGTACAATTAGTATTTACATCAGTACGATTTCGTTTCTAGGGTACTGTTCCGATACGGTACAAAAGGAACCCTTATAGCGGAACTTTGTCCGTCCGTCTGTCCGTAACACAAGGTGTTTTTATCTATTTGCTTTCAATTCAAGGCAAGCTTATTTAGGTCAAGTATAATTAATTTATCTAAGAAACTAGTGTCTTAACTCTTACTTTTATTGAGTTCATCATCATCAAATAAATTTAATGACTGAATAAATGCATTGCAACCTTTATTATTTATTTATTATTTTTACATGTGCCGTCAGTCACCTGAGATTAACTTTTATATTATTCTTAAGGTTCTCTCTCACACCATTTCATTTTTTTTTTCAAATTTAACCAAAGCCTCTAATCTTTATAAGAAATACCATCAACTTATATTAAGGTCCCAAGGAATCTGTCCAATTTAACGCAAATAAACAAGAACACCCTGTAAAAGTCACATTGTTCAGGCTATGGATATGAAATAGTTTTGAACAGCGGTAAAGAAATTATTTAGTTACATTTTCGTTAGCTACGAATTGAGATAGATATAATTTGAAAGAGCTCAAAACCAATATTCCATACTTTTTAAACAGTATATGGAATATTCTAAAGTTTATGTACACGAAACCCTCGATGAAATAATAATTGTGCTAAAGTAAGGTGGAAGTACCAGTGCGTAACACGTGACCAGCGAATATTTATTTAAATCACGATATTTTACTCACATATAATTAAAATATAAATTCAACATAAAGTATTATCACGTGTTTTGGGAGAGGAGTTTGTAAGT
This sequence comes from Thaumatotibia leucotreta, assembly GCA_025490895.1. Classification (NCBI taxonomy): domain Eukaryota; kingdom Metazoa; phylum Arthropoda; class Insecta; order Lepidoptera; family Tortricidae; genus Thaumatotibia; species Thaumatotibia leucotreta. The sequence goes on from JALPQI010009028.1 coordinate 28,845, forward strand.
TTTGTTAAATAGTTTATTTTATAAGGTAATAATATCGTAATTTCTCAAAATTACAAATTTTCTTAGTCAACTCCATTGTACGAGTAAGTGCTTTTGCTGGCAGTCCCAATAGAAGGCACCTCAGTTTAAGTTTGAAGGTTACATATTGGGACTTTGAAATATCAACCAGTCATAAAAATTAATTAAAGTTATGCAAATAATTTAGATATAAGCTAATTATTTCATAGTTGGGATATGAATCATTAAAGGCACATATATTTATCATAATTTAAATGCCCCAATAGTTGATTTTATCATTTTTATTTTATCGATGGCAACTCAAGCAATGATGACGAGTATTGGTACTGCGTCGGGTACTAGTACTTTCACCTTACCTGATATTTAATTGTTCACAAGGTTCTGTAAAACGAGTAGCTTTAAATAATACAAAGGTACCTACGAAGACATTCAACTTTTAACGATAATTTAAAAATATGTTTGATAATATGTAGTAGTAGTGTGTGTAACGATAATTTAAAAATATGTTTGATAATATGTAGTGTAGGGCATACTTTCATTTTAGCGACGGTTAGTTAAATATAGATTTACTAACCATCGCTAAAATGCAAAGTACGCCCTCACAATTTGTAAAGGTTATTTGGAAAACAGACTAATAAATGGGCATGCATAAGAGCATATTATTATACGAGTGCATCATATTTATTATACGATAAGGATTTTTTTTTTCGATGAGAAGACCGATCTATGATAATTGCAAGCCCTTGAAAAAAAACAATCTATTCAAGTAGTTGAATTATAATATAATCGATACTACAACGGCGTTAAAGATTTAGAAATCAGCCAATAATTAGAAGGTACCATATTATTATAAATGGTTAGTTATATTAGTAAAAAAACTCTTCAATAGGTATATCATAGGTACCACACCTCATTGTTACCAGCATATAGCATGATCGTAGTCAATCGTCTACCTGTTCTGAATTAAAAAAAAAACCGTTAAAATAGGGGCATCAAAGAAGTCGTTTTTGACAGCTCACAATAGTGTTGTGAAACGCTCGATTTTACCGTCGTAAAATTTTCAGTCAAGTGCGAAAGGGCGTTACATCTGGTACTTGCCATTAAAAAAGTTTCATTAAAAAAGTGTTAGGTAATCCGAATTAAAAAAGTGTTTGGTAATCTTACTTAGAATCATTAGCAATGATTCTAAGTAAGATTACCAAACACTTTTTTAATTCGGATTATGCCTGCTGGCAGCGAAACTTTGGTGCCGGTGACGTGATAATGATGTAAAGTCGCATTTAGGTAGTATGTTTTATAGGACGGATAGGACGTGACCTCTATAAGCAAAATTCATAGCATCCACAACCTCTGTTAGCGAGAGATAGTAACTACATCCAATCAGAAGCATAAACAGTGTTCAAAATTAAAAATCAAGGTTACGTAGTTTCACTTGGTAGTAATGTCAATGCAGAACGGACAGTGGTTGAGAGCTTGGACGCGAGTTTGCCAGCCTGCAGCGATCAACTCCCAACCCACGTTGGCAAACTTGCGTGCTAGCTCAGAGTGCAATTTAGGTATGCCAAATAGAGAAATGCCGTATATATAGTATATAAACTCACTAAAACCATTTATTAAAATCAGAGCACATCTAGCTGATAAATAACATAGTGGTACATAAATTATTATTCAACAAAAAATAAAATTATACGTGAACATATTGTGAAAACACAAATCAAATTATTTATTAACTAAATATTTTGATTTGTACTTTTAATTTTTCTCCAGTAGTCACACTACTTAATACTATATAAATTATAAATATTAGATGTCATATACCAAAGAAAAACGACCAAGATCACCTATGTCCGAGGTGGGGATCGAACCCACGTACTCAGCTTTCGCGGCTGATGCCTGTACCCCTCGGCCACTCGGTCTTAGCAACCACCGCTCAAATTTCTCGGGTATATGCAATCCCTTACAAGGCTAGGCGCCTTTGACCATTCTCTAAGGGCAAGCACTAACTACATGCCTGCACCTCCTATTTAGAATACTTTACAGTTTTCTAGAATAGCTAGAGAGAGATGGTGCTGCCATCTATTGAACATATTGTGAAAACACAAATCAAATTATTTATTAACTAAATATTTTGATTTGTACTTTAAATTTTTCTCCAGTAGTCACACTACTTAATACTACATAAATTATAAATATTAGATGTCATATACCAAAGAAAAACGACCAAGATCACCTATGTCCGAGGTGGGGATCGAACCCACGTACTCAGCTTTCGCGGCTTAGTATTAAGTAGTGTGACTACTGGAGAATAATTAAAAGTACAAATCAAAATATTTAGTTAATAAATAATTTGATTTGTGTTTTCACAATATGTTCAATAGATGGCAGCACCATCTCTCTCTAGCTATTCTAGAAAACTGTAAAGTATTCTAAATAGGAGGTGCAGGCATGTAGTTAGTGCTTGCCCTTAGAGAATGGTCAAAGGCGCCTAGCCTTGTAAGGGATTGCATATACCCGAGAAATTTGACCGGTGGTTGCTAAGACCGAGTGGCCGAGGGGTACAGGCATCAGCCGCGAAAGCTGAGTACGTGGGTTCGATCCCCACCTCGGACATAGGTGATCTTGGTCGTTTTTCTTTGGTATATGACATCTAATATTTATAATTTATATAGTATTAAGTAGTGTGACTACTGGAGAAAAATTAAAAGTACAAATCAAAATATTTAGTTAATAAATAATTTGATTTGTGTTTTCACAATATGTTCAATAGATGGCAGCACCATCTCTCTCTAGCTATTCTAGAAAACTGTAAAGTATTCTAAATAGGAGGTGCAGGCATGTAGTTAGTGCTTGCCCTTAGAGAATGGTCAAAGGCGCCTAGCCTTGTAAGGGATTGCATATACCCGAGAAATTTGACCGGTGGTTGCTAAGACCGAGTGGCCGAGGGGTACAGGCATCAGCCGCGAAAGCTGAGTACGTGGGCTCGATCCCCACCTCGGACATAGGTGATCTTGGTCGTTTTTCTTTGGTATATGACATCTAATATTTATAATTTATATAGTATTAAGTAGTGTGACTACTGGAGAAAAATTAAAAGTACAAATCAAAATATTTAGTTAATAAATAATTTGATTTGTGTTTTCACAATATGTTCAATAGATGGCAGCACCATCTCTCTCTAGCTATTCTAGAAAACTGTAAAGTATTCTAAATAGGAGGTGCAGGCATGTAGTTAGTGCTTGCCCTTAGAGAATGGTCAAAGGCGCCTAGCCTTGTAAGGGATTGCATATACCCGAGAAATTTGACCGGTGGTTGCTAAGACCGAGTGGCCGAGGGGTACAGGCATCAGCCGCGAAAGCTGAGTACGTGGGCTCGATCCCCACCTCGGACATAGGTGATCTTGGTCGTTTTTCTTTGGTATATGACATCTAATATTTATAATTTATATAGTATTAAGTAGTGTGACTACTGGAGAAAAATTAAAAGTACAAATCAAAATATTTAGTTAATAAATAATTTGATTTGTGTTTTCACAATATGTTCAATAGATGGCAGCACCATCTCTCTCTAGCTATTCTAGAAAACTGTAAAGTATTCTAAATAGGAGGTGCAGGCATGTAGTTAGTGCTTGCCCTTAGAGAATGGTCAAAGGCGCCTAGCCTTGTAAGGGATTGCATATACCCGAGAAATTTGACCGGTTGTTGCTAAGACCGAGTGGCCGAGGGGTACAGGCATCAGCCGCGAAAGCTGAGTACGTGGGTTCGATCCCCACCTCGGACATAGGTGATCTTGGTCGTTTTTCTTTGGTATATGACATCTAATATTTATAAAATTATACGTGATTGTATAACAATTTTGACATTTATCTGGTTGTCAAGTTCAACACAGTCTGTAAAGCCGCGTATCCACCGGGCACACGGGCTCGCGAGGACCTGTCGAAACCATGACAAACTTTTAGAAAATATGTGCGTACGTAGGCCACATATTTTATTAATTATTCCTCTATTGTTTAAATTATCACCTTTCTTAACACTTTTTGATAATGTGTACAAATTTTTAATACAATTGAACCAACTCTCAAAGCTCATAACCCATTTTTCCTAGATCACATTTTGTATGAAAATGTTCAGTTTTCTGATGTTTGTATGGAAGGTTTGGGTAGTTCATTGAGATTATACCTAGATTTTTTAAGAAAAAATATTTATATTGGATTTTTTTCTAGTGAGTCATATGGATACCCAAGGATGATACCGAATTTCCTAACATAATTTGTTTTATGAATTCTCTATGATTTACCACATTAGTGCGATTTAAAATTAGGGGATGGCTGTTAAACGACGTTGATCTCTATAATCATCCATATGAAAAAATCGAAAGCAATACAATTTGTGAAAACTATTACAAGCAGTCCTACAAGAACTGAGCTTTGTTACTAAATAAGAATCTAAGCCCATTTCTGCTTCATTGTTGAGTAAGGTCATATTACAAGTAGTGTAAAAACGCTACTGAATAAAATTTTTGGGTGAAAATTGTAAAATCGCCCGACACACAATTTTCAAATGGCAAGAAACCCTTAAATACAGGCGTTAACCGAATAAATTATACTAAAGAGTTATACTTTCAGAAAATAATTGTTTCTATATGCTGAGTGATCTCTAAATGGGTCATTCCCGAAACTTTCAGTGTGAGCTACGTACCTACTATTATAGCAATTGTTCGTACCTCCATAAAAAAAGGTTTACTTATTTATTTCGATTGACGTATCGGTAAATTGCAGCAACAGTAGTAACATCACTATTCCGTACAGGCAACAATGAAGTTTGACATTTGCTCCATTATACTAACTGTGAACATTTACAGAACTTCAAGTGCAAACAAACGTCAAAAACGACTTCTTTCGATGCCTCTACTTTAGTGTCACAGACAAGGGAGACTCTCGAGTCGAACCACTGACACATTCTTGACATATTCTGACACCACTGACATATTCCTGTGATATGGAAAGAGCAATATCCTTTACTAATCTTAACATCATACAATACATGCAGGCGCGTGCGACTTGTTTACTCGTACTTCCTAACTACCCATTTTCAACTAACCTCTCACAGGTTTTATGTAACAAATCAAATTATTTTATAAAATGTTTTGATAATGTATTTTATAATAACTCCACTATGTTCATAATGTATTAAAAATCTGTTTTCTCCAGTTCACGACATGTAATATTTTATACTTACCAATATGTTAATTACAAATACACTTAAAATAGATGAAGAGGATTGTTTTTAAGTTGTAGTAATGCTCTGCAGCACTATGTTCTTACATTATATTGAATGTGACCGGTACTCAATGTAGGTAGAATGCCGGCATAACAGTCAATGTATTCAAAATCAAAAACTTAAGCCAAAAATCATGTCTGAAGCCTTATCATAAAGAATAGGGGTATTAAGCGCCACATCGAAAAAATGGTGAAGTTCCAAAGTTTGCGTTTATAAAATACGTAAATATATATTTTTTTAAATCTATTAACG
>JALPQI010009029.1:0-45428 GCA_025490895.1 Thaumatotibia leucotreta
TATTCAGTTAAAATATGAAATAACTTACGTGTACAGTAAAAATAAGTTGTTTTAGATAGTCATCGAAGTGTTAACTCAAGTATGTACCGCTACCGGCCGCGGCTCTTACTGCGACTACCTTAAACCTTGTTTACCAAGTGTACTAAAATACATTCTAATGATTACATTATTGTAAACTGTATTAGGTACATTTTAACATATAAATGGACAATTTGGACGTACAGTTGTGAACTTTATAACTATAAGTGACAAACGTAGTGATGTGACGCTACCGGTAACTTTTCCAATACTGGTTTTGGGAATATTCCCAAAAGGTAAGATTGAAAATTTAACGAGAACGGCACATCTCTAGACAAACGTAATGTCCTTTAAATAGATGTTCTTCACTTTCGTTCCATTTAGACTATAGATTTATTTATTTATTTACAGGTTTACTCTTAATATTAAATACTTTTGTAATTGTATACTTTCACATAGTTTTAATATTTTTCGCTTTATGATACTTGTGAATTGGGGAACCTGAATTACATATTGTCAATACATTTTAAATTTATTTACCCCGATAATATTTTATTTAAGATGCGTAATACCTTATACTTGAAACATTTAAATACCCTCGTATTGTGGACTAAATCGTGAAGCATATGTAGTGGGTCGTTTAATGTTGAAAGTACAAGGCGCAGGTACGGAGAGTTGAAAGTATTGACAATATCTTAGCTCTATTTGTTCTATTATAGGTAACACAATTGACCTTATTTAACACTTTAATTACTTTATTCTTGTCTCGCGTTAATTTGCAGTCTTATAGATTTGTGTAACCTATAATTCCATGGAACCAAAGTAAAGCAACATTGCATGAAGCCTGAGCAATCGCCACGTCGTCAACAAACAAGACTATTACGTCGTTCGTGATATGTTTTAATTGCCGAAATTAAACGTAACTGACGTACGACCGCTCGAAGAATACGAAAGTAATTAGAATGTATTATTGCTTTTGTATCATTAATGGTTATACAAACTGACGTTAGATACGCCTCGATCGCTTTGCCGCCCAGCATTACTCTATAGCTAATAAATTGTGCTATCCGCTGAAACCACCCGATAAGACTATCGTCATTCTTTATTCTTAATTTATATTATATCACCTAGTGAGGTTTCAAACAATACCCTACGACGCCCTCACACGTTAAGCCACGCTGAATTAAAAAAAAGTTCTACTATGGTAACGCTCGATACATATAACCGGCATAATTAAACGATCGCGTGATTTACGTATTATTTTCAGTCCTCGGCCGCAACGTGTGAGGTGACCTATAAAATACTACTTAGGTAGAAATGTACTTATTGAACTACATTCAATATTCAATACAGTCAATACAATATTATCAACAACTTAACTAGGGACTAATTACGAAAAACTATGAACATCACAAAATCCCGAGTAACTATCGCTGTTTATGGCTAAGAACAAATTATACACGTCCGAAATCACGCTCATATACACGATTGCAAATTCTTAGAAAAACTTCACTATTGGTATACAGTTAGGAATGGCACGGCATTACAAAACTTTCTTTTAGTATTGACATTTTGGAAATATACAGAGAAATTTGCAATAGTGATGATTTTGCGTTAACAATACCATAATATCTAAAACATATAAAAATATACCAAACAAATACGACAACACAGATCAAGCTCAACTTTTAAGGTTAAATTGTTATTTTATTTATATTCCATTATCATAGTCCAATATGTTAAGTATATTAAAAATAAAAATAAAATCAAAATTCATAGACAAAAATATTGCATGATTTTATATTATCAGGAAATCACATCTGTCATCATTTATTTCCATACAAAAATATCCAAACATATCAAAGTCAGTCCATAAGCTGAAAATCACCAACTTTCATTTAGCATTTCGCAAAAGGCACTCCTCCATAATGCAAAATAACGTGTGAATTCCGAATCAGGGGCAGGTAGGAACCAATGTCAAATTGTTGAGCTTAAGATTAAAAGCATTTTTACAACGTCTGTAAAATAAAATACTTACCTACGCTAGTATTATCATAAGATTATTACAGGAAGAAACTACGAGGAATAGCAAGATGACAACCGGTTCAAAACAAACAAACTGGCCTGCTACCGCGAACACCGAAGTTCGTAAATTTCTGGGATTTGTCTCTGTCACTCCAACGAAGGCTTCATTACAGTGACAGAGAAAAAACCCCGAAATTTGCGGATTTAGTGGTTCGCGGTAGGGCCGCTGGTACTTAATAGGTTACAAACTTACAACTAATCTACAGATTATTATTTGTTACGCTGCCTAAATCTTTGATGACGTCTCTGAAACCTTCACGCTCTGAACGAGAGAATGAACGAGTCAAATCGATTTAATTACTTTGCACTTGATTGAATTCCGTCGAGTATTGCACATAACTAGTGACGTGACGCTACCGGTAACTTTCCCAACACAGTTTGGGGAATATTCCCAAATGGTAACTTTCCCATAGTAATAGGAATTTACCGGAAACGGCACATCTCTACGAATAACATTCCCACAATAAATATATACATGTACGCAGTAACAGGTTATATTGGATCACAAGTAGCGGCGGTCTGCCGCATCGTGTAGAAAATTGTCCTTGCACTATACTCGTGGATAACTCGGCGGTCTATTCGGTACAAACCTGAAAGTGAAAATAGTATCTATTAGAATTGTACAGCAGAAAAATAGTACATTACTGCAGATGCCGGGAAACTAAACTTGGCGGGCTGCGTAGGTATATTCGACCGAGGGTAGAGAAGAAGTTTGGTTTCCAGGAAAAGTAAGTACCTATAGTGCTTTTCTCAAACTTGCAATGAAATAAAAAAGCTGAAGTCAATTAACAGTACCTACACAAAAAATAAGTTAAAAAACGAACCGAATCAACAGATGCAATACCTACATAACCCTTTTTCTTCGGTTTTTCACAGAAACATCCGAATTCATATTACTGTCATAATACGTCTCGTAATCTTATCTCATAATCGTACTCAAAATAAACTTCAAAGGTATACTTAGATAGCGAATTGAGACAGAAAGATAAAAAAGAGAAATTCCGATATTTTCGTGAAACTACGTAGGAAAAAGATTCTGCACTACATCTGTAAACAATAAAAAAAAAATTGTACATTTTTTTAAGCTGTTGGAGGTAATTTTTTAGCCGGTGACATTGACTTTTTTTATCCATCTCCTGGTAGATGGCTGTGTAGTGTAGTGCACCTGTGTGTTTTTTTTTGTTTTAGGTGATGAGTTTGGAGAGGGTGCCTCCACTATTTCATTCAATTTGACGCCTGGGTGTTACTCAGGGGGAAAATTGGTTGCCTAGGGCTTGAAGAGCTCTTTTTTATTTATGTGAAAACGTTGGTGGGGGCAAATGCTAGTGGGGTGAAGATGTTAGCGGGGCGAAAAATGTTGGTGGGGAAAAAATGTACGTGGTGGTAAATGTTGGTAGGTTGTAAATGTTGGGGGGGGGAATGTTGGCGGGGGGGAAATGTTGGCGGGGGGAAAATGTTGGTGGGTTGTAAATGTTGGCGGGGGGAAAATGTACGTGGTGGAAAATGTTGACGGGGGAAAATGTTGGTGGGGTGAAAATGGTGGTGGGGAGAAAATGTTAGTGCGGTGTACCTATGTAGTGAGCGCGGGCTGGGGGTGGTCCGGGGGCGGCTGGTGCGGCGGCGGGGGAGGGGGGGCGGCGTACTCCACCACCTCCTGGTAGATGAGCTGCTTCCACTGCTCCACGGTGTGCTCGCGCTCGTCCACCGAGTGGTCGTAGGATGCCGGGGCAGGCTGAAACATTACACAGTTTAATACAGTTTTAAAAGATTTTTTTTTATGAATAGGAGCAGATTTATGGCCCAATGGTAAGCGATCACGGTCGCCCATGGACACCCGCAACACCCGTGGTGTGCATTACCGACTTTTAAGACGGGAATACGCTCCTTTCTTGAAGGTTTGAAGATCGTGACGGTCTGGATTTTACAGACAAACGGGTCTTAATCGCGTAAACTTACGTTTAATTATATCCTGACGTTTCGGGCATGACGTTACACCCGTGGTATTGCAGCCGCTTGTGGGAAACACGTCGTCTTTCGTGAAGGATTCCCGTCACTTCATAGACATTCTTAAGGACATAACGTTGGAACCAGGAGACTCAATGGTGAGTTTCGATGTTGAATCACTTTTCACCAATGTTCCGGTTAAAGAGTGTCTAGAAGTAGTTCGAAAGAGGCTTGCTGACAATGGGATAGTGAGTTCTGTCATGGTTTTGCTCCGGAATTGTTTAGAAGGGAGCTACTTTTTATATCGAGGGGGGCATTATCTCCAGATCGACGGAGTTACTGTGGGTAGCCCTGTGGCACCGGTTTTAGCAAATATCTGGATGGAGCATTTCGAGGCCAGCATAGATCTGCAACCATGGGCAGTGAAATTATGGAAACGGTATGTCGATGATGTCTTTTGCGTTATGAGAGGTGGCAAGCATGAAGTTGAGCAATTACTCCAGTATCTCAATTCCATTCATACTAAAGTCAAATTTACATATGAATTGGAATCGGAGCGCAGTTTGCCTTTTCTGGACGTAAAGGTGATAGGTCGAGATGATGGTTCTTTGGCGCACACTGTCTATAGGAAGCCCACACACACAGACAGGTATTTGAACGCTCTGTCTCACCACCACCCCCGCCAGCTTCAGTCTGTGGTCAATTCTCCAAAGAACAGAGCACATGACCTTTGTGACCCTGAATTTCTAGAAATTGAGTTATCGCACGTTCAGGAGGTTCTGAAGAGAAATGGCTACATAATGAACAGACGGCAACCCAGACGAACACCGAGGAAGAAACATTCAGATGTTGCAAGGCGACCAGCATTTTTGCCTTATGTCAGGGGTGTAACGGACAAAATAGGTACGCTTTTGAATAAGTATTCCATACCAACCGTTTACATGCCGTTATCAAAGGTGGCAGGTCATCTAAGGTCGCCTAAGGATGTTTTACTTATAATTATATAATTATAATTATAATTAATTATAATTAAGCATCCATCCTTTACGGCATGGCCAGATTTGAAATTTCACTTTGATTAATTCATTTAAAACACAATATGAATTGATTACTAGTTGGCTTACAGTCTCGAGGATTTATCGTCTTGGTTTAAAAGACTGCTAGAAAGATGGACTTCGTCCAAAACGTACCGCATTAACTTCGCCCTCGTCGTACCACACGTTAATGTACGGGTGCTACAACGCCTCGTTCACTGAGATACGTCGCGTCGCTCCGGGTCGATCACTAACATGCGCAATAGTATACCCACTTCTAGTCTAAAAGACCAACTTCTCTCGTTCGCTAAACACTAATGTGATGTAGCAGTATCTCGTCCACAGAAATGAGTCGCTCCATCGGTCAATATGTACAGTTTAAACCTACTCATGGCTCTAAAATAATGCTAGAAATAACAACTTCCTCCAAAACGTACCGCATTAACTTCGCCCTCGTCGTACCACACGTTAATGTACGGGTGCAACAACGCCTCGTCGACGGATATGCGCCGCTCCGGGTCAATCATACACAAACACGACAGTTTCAACACACTACTAGTCTGAAAGATCAACTTCGTCCAAAACGTACCGCATTAACTTCGCCCTCGTCGTACCACACGTTAATGTACGGGTGCAACAACGCCTCGTCGACGGATATGCGCCGCTCCGGGTCAATCATACACAAACACGATAGTTTCAACACACTCCTAGTCTGAAAGATCGACTTCGTCCAAAACGTACCGCATTAACTTCGCCCTCGTCGTACCACACGTTAATGTACGGGTGCAACAAGGCCTCGTCCACGAGATGCGTCGCTTCGAGTCAATCATACACAAACACGACAGTTTCAACACATTACTAGTCTGAAAGATCAACTTCGTCCAAAACGTACCGCATTAACTTCGCCCTCGTCGTACCACACGTTAATGTACGGGTGCAACAACGCCTCGTCGACGAGATGCGTCGCTCCGAGTCAATCATACACAAACACGACAGTTTGAACACACTCCTAGTCTGAAAGATCAACTTCGTCCAAAACGTACCGCATTAACTTCGCCCTCGTCGTATCACACGTTAATGTACGGGTGCAACAACGCCTCGTCTGCTAAGACGAGATGCGTCGCTTCGGGTCGATCACCAACATGCGATTGTTTCAACCAGGCGCGGATCACATGTAGCAGTATCTGGTCCACAGAAATGAGTCGCTCTATCGGTCAATATGTACTACAGTTTGAACTTACTCATGGCTCTAAAATAATGCTAGAAGTAACAACTTCGTCCGATACGTACCGCATTAACTTCGCCCTCGTCGTACCACACGTTAATGTACGGATGCAACAACGCCTCGTCGACGGATATGCGCCGCTCCGAGTCAATCATACACAAACACGACAGTTTCAACACACTACTAGTCTGAAATATCAACTTCGTCCGATACGTACCGCATTAACTTCGCCCTCGTCGTACCACACGTTAATGTACGGGTGCAATAACGCCTCGTCCACGGATATGCGCCGCTCCGGGTCGATCACCAGCATGCGCGAGAGCAGGTCGCGCGCTTGCGACGCCTGGAACAAACACTCGTGTTAGCATAAAAAAAATATGCATAGCCCTGCGACCATATATAACATGGACGTCTAACGCCAGCTCAAAAATGCTCCCAAAAACAATTGTTCAATTGTGCCAAGACGGGCAGGACATAGCGCTTCTGTTAACACCGCGCATATTTCGGCGCAACATCTTTGACAAATGTTTTTAGAATATAGCCAATCAAAACTTTGACGAACCAATCACAACAATTTTTAAATGGCGGTTTAAGTTTCTATATAGGTTGATATTGAAATTAATTGCCGTGATGCATTGAAGAGGGGATGACACTTGTCAACTAAAATTCAAGACCGTTTTTGAAAGGCATTTTAATATGGCGTGCGGCTTCCATGTTTTATTTGTTCGTAGGCATAGCCACTCACTTGCTTTGATTTTTGCGATAGACTCTGTCTATGTAAAATAAGAGTGATGACATGTAACAAAAGCTACATCAAGCAAGTGAGTGGATAAGGCCTGTTCTTCCTTAGTTGACTTTTCTGGTAAACAACTTTCTAATCTAGAATTCATAACATAAGGACTCTAGGGTGCGTACTGCGTAGCTAAGATGCCAATCCCCTACGTGTACGAAATGCAACTGTCTTTGTTGCACTAATAGAAAGGTGACAAAGAGAAAAAACGAGGATACGCGAGCGTTAGCGATTGGCAACTCGGTATTGGCAACGCACTCTGGTTGTGATATTGATAGGATCGAGAAGTGCGGTCGGTTCTTGATGTAGTCGGTCGTGCTAGGGTCGTGACGGGGTTGTATCGGGGTCGTGTCGGGGTCGTTACGCGGTCGCATCGAAGTCTTGTTAGGGTCGTATCGAGGTCATGTCAGGGTCGTATCCTGGTCGTATTAAGGTCGCGAGTCGTTGAGCAGGTTGTGCTCGTTGCTGTCGGACGGAAACAGCATAGTTCTCGATATCTGTGTCGGGGTCGTATCGTGGTCCTGTCTAGGGTTTGCAATATTCGTCCAATTTTAGTATTCGAATAATACGAATACTTCGATTTCGAGTATTCGAATATTCGAATTTTTCGAAGAAAACGAATATTATGGAAAAAATTGTTAATTAATGTTTTAAAGGGATGTAATTGTAAAATATATGACGTAAAATGAAAGCGTTATAACCTCTCGAAACAACAGACAGACTTTCATGGTACAGTCAAGTGCAAAAATAAGTATCGAAAGAATCCGCTCATAAATACCTATGTTACGACGTTCTTATTACACAGAGTCGAGTGCACTGGGACATATTTTTGAACATTTTTGTGTACACCTTATTTTGTCTTTGACTGTACCTAAGAGGCAAGTATGGTCTGTAGCTTTTTAGCTGGCCTAGATTTAGTGTAAAGAGTTTAAAATTGTATCTCATATTTTTATCGCTTGATCACACATTGATACACTCAATCATTAGCTATTTACATTTTCGATTGACATGTAGGTACCTATGTATAAAAACTACGTGCCAAAAATAATTCGTTTTGAAAAAAATACTAAAATTTTGTATATAATTCGTAATGATGAATCATTACCAAAACAAGAGGATTTTCAGTCTAAAATTTTATTCAAATTAAATTCAAAATTAAGTTGAATAAGATTGTTATAGCGTAAAAGTAAAAAAATACTTAATTTATCACAATTTCACTCATTAAAAAGCTGCTTAATTGTCTCGGGGAGTAAGTTAAACCTTTTTCAAGGGGTAAGGGAACAAAAACTGTCCCGTTTAATAATGAGTTTATTTGGTTTTATTTGAATGCTGATATATTATCATTAGTACTGTATCAAGCCAGAAAGATATAAGCGTAAGCAAGCTATTAGGGTAGGTTTGTGTAGATCACAGGTTTCAGCATTCACAGGTAATTACGATACTAATAACGAAGCAAGATTCCAGGGTTTTTATTATTATACCAATTTAAAAATACCTATGGCAAGGTATACGATAAATCAAAAGATCGTATATTTTTTAGAATTTCCAATTGCTCCCACTTACTTATTTACATTTTGTGTTATGGCTTTATATTGATATTTATGACACTGCACTTTATTAACCTAAACTGGTGGTTCCTGGTGTTTATTGGTAAACTTTTTAGGGCTTTTGTCAGATCTTCGCTTGGAGCGTTTGGACATCTTTGGAAAACAAGATTGATATATGTTTCCCCTTCTAAGTAAAACCACTAAGTTATTAATATTTAAATTAACTTAATTGAATTAAACGTTGTTTAATAATTAAAATATATTTTTACATAGATGTTAATGTTAATTTTGGAATTTTGTTATAATTTTTCGCAAAAATAAATTATTTTTACACAAACTTTCACTATTCGAAATATTCGTTTTATTCGAATAATACCTGCTGTCATATTCGAATATTATTTTAACGAATAATTCGAATAAACGAATATTCGAATATTCGAATTGCAAACCCTAGTCCTGTCGACTCGTGTCGGGGTCGTATCAAGGTCGTATCGGGGAACCTTGGGCGGTTGCTTGTTGATGTCGGACAGGAACAGTATGTCGGGGAAGAGCCGCTCAAAGCTGTAGCCGGCCGGTTCTCCGCGTAGTCAGTCGTGTTATCGGAGTTGTATCGAGGTCGTGTCAGAGTCGTATCGGGGCCGTGTCGGGGTCGTATCGGGGTCGTGTCAGGGTCGTGTCGGGATCGTATCAGGATCGTATCAGGATCGTTTCGGGGTCGTCTCGGGGTACCTTGAGCCGGTTGTGCTCGTTGCTGTCGGACGGGAACAGTATGTCTGGGAAGAGCCGCTCGAAGCTGTAGCCGGCGTAGCGCGGCCGGTTCTCGACGTAGTCAGAGGAGTCAGAGGAGGTCGTGTCAGAGTCGTGTCGGGGTCGTATCAGGATCGTGTCGGGGTCGTCTCGGGGTACATTGGGCGGTTGCTTGTTGATGTTGGACGGGAACAATATGTCTGGGAAGAGCCGCTCGAAGCTGTAGCCGGCCGGTTCTCCGCGTAGTCAGTCGTGTCGGGGGTCATATCAGTGTTGTGTCGGGGTCGTATCAGGATCGTGTCGGGGCCGTGTCGGGGTCGTGTCGGGGTCGTATCGGGGTCGCGTCGGGTTCGTATCGGGGTCGTGTCGGTGTCGTATCAGGATCGTGTCGGGGCCGTGTCGGGGTCGTGTCGGGGTCGTATCGGGGTCGTATCAGGATCGTGTCGGGGTCGTATCGGGGTCGTATCGGGGTCATATCATGGTCGTATCAGGATCGTGTCGGGGTACCTTGAGCCGGTTGTGCTCGTTGCTGTCGGACGGGAACAGTATGTCTGGGAAGAGCCGCTCGAAGCTGTAGCCGGCGTAGCGCGGCCGGTTCTCGACGTAGTTGCGCACCGTCGGCTGCAGGCGCGCCATGAACGCGGCTGACGGCGTTCCGAGTTGCTCTAAAAGAAGGATTAAATATAAATACAGATTTTAGAAACTGTAATAACACTTTTTTTATTATAGATTTTGAGAAAATCACATGAACAGATAATATTTTTTGAAATAAAACTATAATCACATAATAATATATTATTTAACTACCCGTAGAGTAGACCATGAACCCTGTAAAGTGTTCGAAATGATCCGACTACTATCCGTTATTTTTATTTCGTAAATAACTATCACGGTAACCAATGAAAACATGAAATATTGATTTTGTTCCTTTTTCACCGTGATCTGCACCCCTTTAATTTTACCTATAATATTATGTTTTCATTTCCAAATTGTAGCTAAAAATTAAGCTTCTTTCTTTACACGTCACGATTACACGAAATACTAAATAGGTAGATAGATAGATAAAGACTTTATTCAATTTCCACAACTTACATGGTAGGTATAAAAACAGAGAAATTAACAAATAAAAGGCATGCAACTTAAAACTAACTTGCAGAAGAATTACAAACAATAAATAGTTGTTTTTACCATGTGTAGGTAATAACTGGAACAGAGTACCTTGTAATATCTTTTGGGGAGACAACAAACTGTCTTACAGTTTGGCGGAGGGTGTGTAGATTGTAACAAGCTGTTATTTTTTTCACGAATAAACGTTTTTATTATTAAAAAAAAAAAAAACATACCTATGATCTTGTTCCACTGGTCGATGTGGTCAGTCCCCGGGAACAATACGCCGCCGCGGATCATCTCCCCCATGATGCAGCCCACGGACCAGATGTCCTCTGTCCATGCTCGACCTGCATACCTATGATCTTGTTCCACTGGTCGATGTGATCAGTCCCCGGGAACAATACGCCGCCGCGGATCATCTCGCCCATGATGCAGCCCACGGACCAGATGTCCTCTGTCTATGCTCGACCTGCATACCTATGATCTTGTTCCACTGGTCGATGTGATCAGTCCCCGGGAACAATACGCCGCCGCGGATCATCTCGCCCATGATGCAGCCCACGGACCAGATGTCCTCTGTCTATGCTCGACCTGCATACCTATGATCTTGTTCCACTGGTCGATGTGGTCAGTCCCCGGGAACAATACGCCGCCGCGGATCATCTCCTCCATGATGCCACGGACCAGATGTCCTCTGTCTATGCTCGACCTGCATACCTATGATCTTGTTCCACTGGTCGATGTGGTCAGTCCCCGGGAACAATACGCCGCCGCGGATCATCTCCCCCATGATGCCACGGACCAGATGTCCTCTGTCTATGCTCGACCTGCATACCTATGATCTTGTTCCACTGGTCGATGTGATCAGTCCCCGGGAACAATACGCCGCCGCGGATCATCTCGCCCATGATGCCACGGACCAGATGTCCTCTGTCCATGCTCGACCTGCATACCTATGATCTTGTTCCACTGGTCGATGTGGTCAGTCCCCGGGAACAATACGCCGCCGCGGATCATCTCCCCCATGATGCAGCCCACGCACCAGATGTCCTCTGTCCATGCTCGACCTGCATACCTATGATCTTGTTCCACTGGTCGATGTGGTCAGTCCCCGGGAACAATACGCCGCCGCGGATCATCTCGCCCATGATGCCACGGACCAGATGTCCTCTGTCCATACTCGACCTGCATACCTATGATCTTGTTCCACTGGTCGATGTGGTCAGTCCCCGGGAACAATACGCCGCCGCGGATCATCTCGCCCATGATGCAGCCCACGGACCAGATGTCCTCTGTCCATGCTCGACCTGCATACCTATGATCTTGTTCCACTGGTCGATGTGGTCAGTCCCCGGGAACAATACGCCGCCGCGGATCATCTCCCCCATGATGCAGCCCACGGACCAGATGTCCTCTGTCCATACTCGACCTGCATACCTATGATCTTGTTCCATTGGTCGATGTGGTCAGTCCCCGGGAACAGAACGCCGCCGCGGATCATCTCCCCCATGATGCAGCCCACGGACCAGATGTCCACGTTCTCGGTGTAGCCCATGCCTAGGATCACCTGCAAACGTAACAAGTCAGAAGTTGTATGAATAATATCATCTGGGGGGCTACCACGATATACTCGTACTAGAGCGATTCAGGTTAGCACTTAAACCACAGAATTAGATTTGGATAGAAGAAACAAGTTCATTCATTTGTATGGCGGCCGAGCGTGTCAGATTTTGTACTGAAGTTGTTACTTGCCTATGATTTTCACCCTAAACTTGGCAGAATTTTAAAAAATCGTGCGTTTTAGCCTCCTCGCCGCTGTGTACAGCAAAAAATTCTGTCTTTAAATAAAATACAAAAATTGGATCAAAATTTATGTATCTTTTAAGATACACTGTCAAGTGTCAAGTTAAGGGTTAAATATGTCTCAGGCCCTTGAGTATTCATATTTTTTTTGTGTTGTTGCAATTAATATTACTTAAGGAGGCATTATTAATGTTTTTGTTCACTTCAACTTACAAAATTTGACGCCCGAAAGCTGCAAGCTGCGATTAAAGACGGATTAGCGTGTCAAATGAACTCAGTAGATTTTACTGAGTTCATTTGAGACGCTAAGTAGATACGTTTGCTTGATCTATGGTATATATGACATCTGTGACTTAAACTGAATGTGTCAGTTCCATAGAATAACTGTCATAAATTCACAAGCCGAATCTAAACTAAATCGCATTTAAGAGGTCATGGTAGCCTTCCTGGTCTAGGAAACAAGGGAAAAACTGAAAAAGCTTAGTTCGACGTTATAATCTTGGTAGGTACGATC
The DNA here is from genome assembly GCA_025490895.1 of Thaumatotibia leucotreta. Lineage (NCBI taxonomy): Eukaryota > Metazoa > Arthropoda > Insecta > Lepidoptera > Tortricidae > Thaumatotibia > Thaumatotibia leucotreta. The sequence continues at coordinate 12,818 of JALPQI010009029.1, forward strand.
ACGATGATACAGTTTTTACCGCTTATCGTGCTACTCTGCCTTTACGCACTTACATGCTTGTTAGAACGTGACAGCAACGACGACAAACGATTAAACACGGGACCATCATAAACCCACTGGTCTGGCTAATCAAGGGAAAAAGCCAAAAAATGCTTTGACGCTATCATTTTAGTAAAATCATCCTTAACGAGATAGTTAGATCCTGTTGGCATAAATGCATATCTCCTACTGCGTTTTGGATGGTTTGAATTAAGACTAAGTCATTCTAAAAATTACGATAAGTAGTAAATTCTCAATCTTTCTAAGCGGAAAGCTACCAATCAGGAATATTACCTATACTGTGTTCGGAAAGTTCCCGAGAACAGCACATACAACACATCACTACTTGTAAAATTAAAGCCAAGTAATTATACAGTATGAGTACATCTTGATATTTGTACCAATACCAACGAGAGCGCTACGAAAGCTGTCCACAAAAGAGAGACTACTGGAAATTGTAGCATAGTTAGTAAAAAGCAACTGTCACTGTCACTGTCAATGAAGCTTGACAAGTGTCAGTGTGACAGCTGCCTCTTGCTATCCACCCGTGCCAGGGAACACAGCACGCTCCCACATTATAAAATCAATAAATTGTTTAAACTAAGAAGATAGTATAAAATAAATACCCCGAAGACCAAAATAATTGTTATCCTCAAGATCCTACATGGCGCAGTCGGTAGGATCTTGAGGAAAACAATAATTGTACAAAGAATGGCACACCTCTGGAGCGCGGTAGTACCGCGTGACGACGTACGGCGTCATCATGAACGTGGTGCCCGCGGTGCGCGCCAGCCCGAAGTCCAGGATCTTCAGCGTGCAGTCACTCTTCACCACGATATTCGACGGCTTCAGATCCTAGAACAAGCAGTTCTTGATAATCATAGGTTTTGGATTCCGTACAAAAAACCGCCCTTAGCTAAGCATACATTTTGACACAGGTAAATTTTATACTATTTCTACTCAGAATCACAAGCCGATTCCATTTCCGTTGAAAAAAAAGTGTCCCATGATTATTTTTCCTCTTGTGTTACTATTTTCCATACAGCTTCTATGGCGGTAACACAAGAGGATATTCGAAATATGTATGAAATTTTTGGGACAGTTTTTTTTTCGCCGGAAATGGAATCAGCTCGTGATTCTGAGCAGAAATAGTATGAAATTTACCCAAATTTTCATATTTCATTTTAGTGGCAAAAATAAAAAGAATTGCTCACTAACTGTTTAACCTCGGGTAGTGGTCTCACCCTGGATTGTTCAAGTGGGCCTTAAGGGATTTGAAACCAGGACTGGTCTACATAAGCGTGTTGTTGAACCACTGACAGCTCAGAGCTGACAGTCTACCTTATGAAGGGTAATGCCTTTTTTTATCCTGGATTCACTCGTTGATCAACTTTGGAAGGTATGAGAACATTTGCTATGCATATGCATGCTAGAGCCAGGAGTTCAAGGAAACAAAATGGTTGATTGGAGAGATCCTGGTGAGTCCCATCTTAAGCATCTTAAGCCTGACTACCCTTTCTAAAAGTATTTCTTCTTTATGGTACCCTAGTCCCTAAGCGACAGGTGTTGTGCCTTGATTTATGCCAGCTGTATTGTCTTTAGTGACTGATGTTAATCTAAAGGCGTAAAAGGACTTCCATCATCAGTCGTTCCCTTAATACCGAAGTTCGTGACATGTCGTATTGTTGCTCCTTCATGACGCAGGTATGTCTTTAAACTGCGTCCAAGACCTCCGACAGAAATGGGTAGCAGCAGCAGTATCCTTTAAGATACGGTGTAGGTACTCACTCATATGACTGCGATTGCCAACCCGCCTACCAAGCCTGGCGATTAAGGAATAACCCCCGTACTAGGGGAGGCCTGTGTCCAGCAGACGTCTATCGGCTGAGGATGATGATGAATCTCCTCCAATGGCTTCGGGTGAAACTGCAAAGTACACGTTTTTCAACTTACCCTGTGAATGATTCCAGCAAGATGCAAGTGCTTGATGCCGCACAGCATCTGGTAGAGCAGGTAGCTCATCCGCTCATGGTCGAGATCCATCTGGATGACCTGGCACAGGTTGGCGTCCATCAGCTCCATCACCAGGTACACATCTTGGAACTCCTCCAGGCTCTTCTGGGGCGTGAAGGCGTTTAGGAGGCCGATTATCTGGAGAGATTAAACATATTTTTCTCAAACTGGCAATGAAATGTTGTCGTACGTCGAATTGGACCAGGAAGTACCATGCCACTGGTTCGATGACCGAACTTGATATGTAGTGTAGTATGTAGTACTATTTGAAGCTAGGCATTAATAACAGAGGTAGTTGCTTCAGTGAAACATTGAATATCTAGAAAAGAAACAACTATCCCTGTCATTCTAATTGAGGCGTAATCGGAGATGGATTTTGAGGTAGGCGTTCCGTTTAGTTTCCAATTCTTTCCAAGGACCGATATAGTTACGTAGTAGAAGCGAAACATTTAATTTTCAACCAAATTCTATAAATAAACCGATCACATCATCAGCCTATGATAGTCCATTACTGGACGTAGGCCTCACCTATCTATGCTTATAAACGTAGGAGGTAAATGCCCATAATCGCCACGCTGGGCAAGCGGATTGGCGATCACAGTAATGTGCCCACTATGATGACGCTGCTGCCCATCATCAATCTTTTATCAAATAATGGTCGTGACACTTCAATCCCAGTTGACTCTTACGACACCCGCAGGAGGAGTTGGGGTGGTGGTAAATGTATTCTTACTGCCGTCACCACACGGCCAATAAACCGATGGACACGTCCATTTACGCTTAAAAAAGCTCCCGGTTCAAAGTGAGTTAGAATTCCTAACTTACTTCTAACAAGCTTAGGACACCTAGTAGCAAGCTTACCTATTTAGTAGCAATAATTCCGTAAGTAGTTAGAGAGTAAAGTATAAATACCTAGAATATCTCTACGCTTTAAAATAAATTTGAAAATGTACGCAATGTATTCAATTTCCTCTTCCATAAGCTAGCTTGACAGTTAATTTAGTCAAGGGGTATATGGGGTGGGGTTAAGTACTAAGTAGTTGATTATTAAATCAATTACGATTAGTAACTATTTGACTTGTATACCGCCAGAGATATGATTTTTGTTAAACTTAAAATGTTCATTGTTACCGAAACGGTTCCTCATTTTCGTTTTCTAAATCGATGATCATGGCTATGCTTCCATATTTGAGGAACTTCTCCCTTGGTCGATTTAAAAAAGTATAACTTTAGTATGGCACATCGCTGGAAGACTCGTTTGGTAAACATAATTTATTTGTCGATAAAAACTTTAGAAAGTCACTTTCCAAAAGACAATATTCTGTAGAAGATATTCACATTCAATAATAAATTTAACGCGAGTTCGAGAGCAAAACAAGCAGGGCCGAGGACTGTACTTCAATGTACGATAAATCCTTGAAACTTAGTCCCTCCCACGAATGCTTTAGCTAACCCTTTAGGGCTAGAAGTTTACGAGACAATATTAAAATTCTATCCTAACTCGACGAGGTTGGCTTCTTCAGACTTGCGCGAACTTTTGAGTGGTCACTTTGTCAATTTTCTTCATAAGACTGTTTATGGCGTCTGGAATCATCTAAGTTTCCACGCAAAAATGAGGATTTTTAAAACTTTTACGATCCCTTAGGACATATTCAGGTTTGTCTTTGGCATTTTTACAAGAAAGAGTTGTTTTGTTGGAAAAAGTAAAATTTATTTAAGATTTAATTGTCTTCACGGACTTTGAACATAATTTTGTAATTATTTTCTTATATAAAGTTTGGATAAGCCCGTCTTTAACAAGTATTATGAAACAGATTCGGGTAAATTCACAGGCGGTTATGCAAACATTTGATATTTTATATAACAATAACTTGATTAATTAATGGACTAGTAAGTGACACAATAGTCCAATAAAATATATAAGTATATTCCCACACAAATAGGTATACTATTTTAATGTCACATTCACCAAAATTGTATTGTATTGTATTGTCAACAAAATTATTGTGGGAACAAAATTAAGTGTAACTTTAAAAAGACGTTGCGTAACCACGTGATTACACTAATAAATACCATGTCTGGTATTAGATCTACCCACCGCATGGTGACGCCAGAAAGAATACATTTGTACCACAATTCTTCCCGTGGGTGTCGTAAGACGTGTAAGACGATTGATGAGGGACAGCAGCGTCATCATAGTGGACACACTACTGCGGTCGGCAACCGCTTGTCCAGCGTGGCAATTATTAGGGAAAGGCCTATGTACACTGGACTGTGATAGGCTGATGTTGTGACATGTGTGTTGTGCTTGGCTCTTGAAGAAGCTCCTCATGTACGGAGCGAAACATGTCGAGCATTTTTCGACTTAAAACGTGAGTAACCCGCGTGAAATATAATTTTAGTACTTCGATCTACACACGGTAGAACTAGAAGGTGCATCCCACGAAAAAGTCTAAGTACTTTGTCGGGAACGTGACGGTTGTGACAGCTACCTTAGAACTTAGAAATATACGGCAAGTATGAGAATTCTCTATTTATATTTACAAACACCCAGTTATAAAATTAAGATACCCCAAAAATGTATATAATGTATTCGTAACTTTCTTAATCTCGTAAAACCCACCATAGTCGCTTTTCCTATTTTAAATTTGAACCTTGTTCTATATGTAAATTGGTAAGAATTTCGTTTGTGTCAAAAAGCAAATAAACTAAAGAAATTCTACTTTAGTTAGTTCATAAAGGATTCAACTATGTACATTTTAATGTACATTTAGGTCTTACGAGGTTAAGGTGGGTTTACACCAATCGTGATATACCGCGGACCTATACACCGTGTTTTTATTGATTTCCGTTAAATTAAAGGGAAGCTTATTGAGGTCAAAAATAATCAATTTCTCTAAGAAACTAGTATCTTAACTCTTATTGTTATTGATTTATTCAAAAAAATTAGTTTAAAATAATGACTGAACAAGTGTATTGCAACCTTTATTACATCCTAATGCTACTCACCTGTCAGTCACCTGAAATTAACTTTTATGTTATTCTTAAGGTTCTCTCACACTTACCATTTCATTTATTATGTATGAAAACGAAAAAAAAAAATTTTGTTTTCGAGTTCGACTAAAAGCTATATACCAGGTAGCTCCAATTAACGTACCAAGCAAATGTTAAATTTAACGGAATTAAAAAAAACACGGTGTAGAATTAGATGTACGCAAGGAACGGCGTCACGTACTCGTCATACTATGGAATGCACCAGAGACATACTCACATTTTTATGGTTAACAAGCTTCATGAGTTTAAACTCCCTGTAGGCGCGCTTGGCGTGTGTGACGTTCTGGAACGGCCGCGACAGCTTCTTGATGGCAACATTCTGCTGCGTCACCGTGTCGTAGGCGGCGCTGGAAGTATACACGGGAATGAGAACGGTAGCACGGTTTAGGACTGAACAGGGATCGATACCGGTTAAATCTGCGACCATATATAACATGGACGTCTAACGCCAGCTCAAAAATGCGGGGGCATTTTTGAGCTGGCGTTAGACGTCGCTTTTGGGGAAAAGCAATAGCGCTTTTCTTAACACCGCGCATATTTCGGCGCAACATCTTTAACAAACGTTTATAGAATATAGCCAATCAAAACTTTGATGAACCAATCAGAACTATTTTTAAATGGCGGTTTAAGTTTTTATAGGTTGATATTGACACTCATTACCGTCATGAATTGAAGAGGGGGTGACACTTGTCAACTAAACTTCAGGGTCATTTTTGAAAGACAATTTAATATGGTGTGCGGCTTCCATGTTTTATTTGTTCGTAGGGTTAAATTAATTACATTATGGAAACCAGTAGTAGATTTTTTTTCTCTATTGATAGTGTCAGACGATTCGAAAATGCTTATTAATAAGCTTACTTGAATAAAGAATAGTTTGACTTTGGCATCATGACAATGACCAGACATAGGAATCGGCAGGGCAAATTTTGTTGACAGAATATCGATAAACTATCGATACTTGGTCTATATAGTTGTGACCACACCAGGTTTTGTTTGAAAAAATAAGTTTTAAAAAGTGGAAAAATTGTAATAAAATAATGGCATGAATTACCTCCCTTAATCAAAACGGTTTAGTAAAGTTTTTTTTTCAATAGTTGCATGTATTATTTTTAAAATAGACAATCAGAATTGGTTCAAAATTTACGAGTAGAATGTTTTTTTTTTTTCAATATTTTGTATCATCCGAAAAAAAAAGAGTGGAAACTTGGGAAAATCTAATACAATAAAGGAAGAAGACAATTTTCTTGATCTCTCTCGATAATGAGTGCCTACTTGGTCAATCCTGAAAATAAAATCTTGCTGCGAAAATGTGTAGATGTAATGCCCCGAAAATAACAGTAGCAGATAGGACAATTTAGTACTCTACACTTACCAAAATGTTGGCACAGCACAAACCACATCTGATTGTAACAGCCCTCAAACATGTCACAAATATGATTTGCGGTTATTTCGTATGAGTATGAGATGAAATTGTGTACCTAAACCTATATTAATATGGTTAGTCACATAGTTCCAATTTATGCATTAGTGTGGTAATATGCCAGCTATCTTTTTGGTTTATATCATGTTCGCTGAGTTTAATGATAAATAAATAAATAAGAAACAGTCAGAAATATCTGACAGGATCGTAGTTACCTACTCTATCATAAAACAGGTGTCGTATATTTCCTTCCTAAAAAAAAATATGATCAGAATTCAATGGATTATGTCAGTCACGCAGTGACCTACCCACACCTATCTTACCTATCATTAGTTATACATACATAGATGATTTCATTCTCCAAGGCTTATTTCTTATTTGTCAAAAGTAGCCTGTCCGATGACCTAATGACATGACAATAAAATAATGTATGAATCTTATGAAACAACTGGATGCTTAGCCAAGTTGCCAATCGCTAACGCTTAATAGCGTATCGTAGTTTTCCCTCTCTGTCACTCTTTCATATAAGTGCGACAAAGACAGGTTAGCGTTAGCGATTAGCAACTTGGCTAAGCACCCTGAAGACAGGAAGATTCTTATCGTGATCTTTTAAAATTGTGATTCTATAATTACTCCTCTTGCTAGTCAAGTCCTACCTAGGAAGTAGGAACCTAAATTCTATGCATAATTGCATAACCATAAATACGCTCGTGTGACAACTTTCCCGTCCCCATTTTCGGCACTCTACAGAAATGTTTACATACGCAGTGTCACGCATGCACGGAAATTACATTTCACCACGCAGTTGAATGTACGAACAAAATTAGTGACAATAGGTAGATCTTATTGCTTTGTAATAAGGTTTAATTTGTCAGTTAGTAGTGTGGTAGCTTCGGCCGTTTCAGGTTTAATTAAGGGAGTTTTAACTGGCTTCGAATGTAGTTCTGAATAATTAAGCGCTCGTCCGTTTTGCACTGTATTCAGACACGAACAGTGATGAACAAGATTCATTAATACAGACCTCACTTTTAGCATAAAATCATAAAAAGGTTTGCTAAAAATAATCCTGATAAATAAATAAATATCGTGGGACAAATCATGGGAAAACCTTACACAAATCCACCTAGACCCACAGTAAGCACAATTAAGGCTTGTGTTGTGGGTACTAAGCTATTACCTAGATCGAATCAACTCGTGGTCCTGTTTCGAATGAGTCCAAACACGTCCAGATCTGGAAGAATCAGTACCGGGATTTTTTTTGGATAACGTCAGTTATGGAATAATATTTGGAAATGTGTAACAGGTTTCATTGACATTTTGATAAACCAAGTGCTGAATAAAATTCATAACATCAGTCATTTGCTACAATCTATTATTTTGAACAGATAGTTGAGGAAAGATATACTATAATTTTATGTAGCACGATTTAAATTATATAGCATAGTTACGAGCTTCCCGAAATTGCGTCGTTGTCGCGTCTAGTTAATATTTCAGGCAGCATGCAGCAAGCGACGGCATCAGATTTTTTATTAAAGGTAATGGAATTGGTAAATATTTGAGCATTTGACGGAATGAACATTTGACAGTAATAAATATTGACACTCGTCGGGGACCTATTCGCCTAACAGCATTAGACTAATAAAGTTATTTTTAGTCCACGAAGTTATTATTGATTATAGCACTAAAACAGTCAGGATGGAGGCCTCTTGAGGATAACGATAACTTTACGAACAATTTCATTCATGTAGTTGACCACGTAGAATCTTCAATTTCTTTCTAAGAATAGCTGCCAATATCTTGAGCCTAGAGATGTGCCACATCTCGGTAAACTCCCAACTCTACTATGAGGTAACTTACCATGAGAAAACTTACCAATGGGAATATACTGTATTGGGAAAGTTACCGCGGTATCGGCTCATTATTACTTGGGACCAAGCTGACAACCAGAGACAAATTGCGCCAGTCTGCTGCTACGCGACGAAAGCGCGTACGGACTGCTCGAATGGTAGACGAAAGTTTTTTATCGTTAACATGTCTCGCAATGCTTTCAATCAAAAACACTGGACCTTTGTAAGGAAAACTGCACGAAACTAGGGACGCAGCGAGGGATATAAGCCTATGGAGGGGTATAATGCCTTTTCGCAGAATTTCGTTTTGCCGAATGTACCTAACTTGCCAATCAACTTTTGGCAGATGATTCACTTGGCGTTTATTCCCTACTTGCTAACTTTCATTTGAACGAAGTTTAATTAGCCAACTATATTAGGTTATGTTGGAATATGATACCATACGAAAGATTCACTGCGAAACGTTATCTGTAACGTAGTGGCAAGGGAACTTTCGGTGAAATGAAATTCTGCGATAGTTGATTGGGAAGTGATATTCCGCAAAATGACTTTCGGCGAATCGATAAATTAAAGAACCTTTAATTTATTTAATCATATATGACGGCGGCGTCATCATTTAGAATCTAAAATGTGAAAAATATCCAATAGTAATCAATGTACAAAAACAACAGCTGCACCTGACCTGACCGATCAGGCGATCACGCCACTATGACGTCACGCCACCTGCACCCGCCCGGACCCTCTAAGTCCTATAAGTAACCTGACTGATGGTCGGTGGGGGCATTCTTGTCATCGAAATGGTCAGTTGCAGACGTAGTCTTATACGCTGTGTTATTTTAAGATTGATGTTTTAATATTGCGAATTGGTGAAGAATAAACCAGTGCTCAAATACGAAGTTGGTAATTGTCTCATTCATTGCACCCTAAACCCTACTCTTATTATAATAACAGAGGAGACGCCAATATCAGAAGTGCCGAACCCAAATTCGCCATCAAATCAAGTCTACATTCGCTTAAATGTTGGCCTATTCGGTTAGATTGGATGCAGTAGAAAGCTGTAGCTACGAGTAGTATTTTCGCCCATTCTCTGTCAAAGATGATGCCATCGGATCCGAACATACCAGAATCGATCAAGAGAATTTTCTCCGCGGTTTCACACCTAAACTAAGGAATGTGGAAGCCACCTATAAAGAGAGTGATCCCAGGAGTTTCATCAATAAAACTACGTACATCGATACAGTAGTTTCGAGAGAATTGCAAATTATGCGAAGAAATTGGTCACCGTGGTGAAGATTATGACGGCCGTTTGAACAAAAACAAACCAACCTAAATCTACTGTTCCCTGCTTCGTGTGCAACTACATCAACCACGACGCTACTTTCTGTCCTATGCGGTACAAGAAACGAAAGGAAGATGGAACTTCAGCTACGGGCAACAATACCTACCGCAAATACCAGCAAACAAGTGATAATTTTAACTGCTTTGCATGGCTCTTTGAGCCTGGTGTAGAATATAATTGTGACTAAGCAGTCTTATGAATTGCAATAATGGTGAGTCATTTTTTGAACAAGTAGTTTTGAGAAGGATCTTAATAATCCCGTAATTAACAATCTGCACGTACAATATAGTACATGATTTATCATTCGATTTTACCGATCACGATGCGTCACATCATAATCACATAAGTAGGAATTTGTGTCCCAATTTCCGGTACCTATAACTTTTTCTGAGACATTGATGCGTAATTATTGTTAAATAAACAATAATTTGTTTGATAGTTGGTCAATTGACAAAAACTTAACGAGATAAGAAACAAATCGTCAACGTCGTGAAAAAAAAAATGTCAGCAACTTTATCGATAAACACCCAAACACGTGAATAAGCACAATCGGAGAAATTAAATCAATTTGATTGGTTACTTATCTCTTGGTTATTTCCAACTGAATCTAATCTCTTACTAGAGATTATACTGTAGCTAGTAATAAAAAAAAAACGCTGAAATCGCAATGCGTATGTGCGATTATAATATCAGACCCAATAGGTGCCCTTTGCCTTTGAATAGTTACCAAATTGATAAATGGCATGGATTAGTGGCCAAATTGATAAATGATCCGGATTTTTTTTTAGGAACATATAGCTTCTGGTTTAAAGTTCACAAAGACTGAACTAATTAAAACAAAAAAAAAAATACTAAAAAAAAAAACACAAGCCAATACCAATTAAATATCTTTTGGCTTAATAAAAAAAAGAGAGCCCTTTAACACTTCCCTAAGACTTGACGCTAAAATACTTGCTCACACATATGACGCGTTGACGGCGTCAGAGTTCAGTGCCCATTGACATCAATAAATTACTATCTAAAGTAGGATTTTTATTTAAATTCTGCGTTATCATGAAAATGACAACAAAGTAGTCTAAATTTAAAGTCTTCTGAAGAAGTATTTAAGACTAAACGTCTAAAAAATTAAGCAAAATAAAAAATGTATGAACCGGGTACCTACCTATAAAAATTACAAACGCTGAAATCTGTTGTCACATGTCACTCGTATCAGTTTGAAACTTTAGCAGTTGTAAGTGGTAGTCGTAAAACACTTTTGTCATTAAGTTATGGTCGAAAATTACAAGATTTACTGATTACAATATAATATAGTGATTTAACTTCCTTAGAAGGGCGGTATCAATAGCTTAACTGCAAAAAACAACTTTAATAAATCATGAAAGCGATTTTTAAATTTCAAAAATATAAAAAAAATACCATTACAGTTAAAGTACCTAAAGTTGGGTAATATTTTTCTTTTTCAAAGCCTCGTTTGGAGTGCTACATATCACATAGCATATCAAAATTGTACGTAAAACATGATAGAAAAATGTCTCATTATTGTTGGCAATCTTGATCAACGGCACTTATTCGTTGACATCCTTTACCTAGAAAAGTTGACAACAGGCAAAAATAAAAACTAACAGCCTTTATTGAGGACACTTTGATTTTTAAAATGAGGTGTGCCTATAACTTGGCACAGGTCGGCATTAAAGTATGTTTAATTTGATTAACTAATTGACTTTGAATATAATAAAAAGCGTCTGCCAATTTCTTGGATTTCCATGTTTTCAGCACATGATAATAGACAAATAGTAATAATAATTTAACACGATAACAATGTGATTAAGTTACGGCGTCAGAAGTTCACTGCTAATGAGCGTTGAAGTGTTGTCATTTTCGTTGCACAAAAAAATGTAAATGAGAATTGCATTTAATTAATTGTGAAAATTATAGAGTTTGAGACATGCTGTCTATTGGTGAATAATTTTACATGACCTCTAGGTCAGGATAAGCTCATGACCTTTTTCAATTTATTATTTACGCTGGTATTACTGTGCAATAGTGTTGATTCTTAGTGTTAATTTTTGTGACATAGTGTAGTTAAATCTACAAAAAAAATTCGCCGTTCACTCTGTAGTTTAAAAAAAAAAACTTGTACAACATTCATGTTGAAGTTATTAGTTCCCAGTTAAAATAGCAATTTTCTTGTTCTCCCATAGTAAACTTATCACTGATTGGCAACCGTGATGTCACAATTTGAAACAAATTTGGGTGGCAGCCTTTAAGGGCCTTGTAGGAATGTTAAAACTTTAGTCCTGTAATTCGACTTTAGTGTTACTTTGATGACATAGATAGTTGATATTCACAGAAAACTGCATCAGTTGATACAAAAAAATTTACACAACGACTTTTGTTCTAACTTCCCTAAAAAAAAAAAGTGAAGTTCTATATTCTAGCATCTATCGCTTGACGGCGAGCTTGCAATCGTGACTAAATATCGTTTTAAAGGAAATATACCAACACATCAGCAAAAAAAAAAAGTAAAAAAAAAAAAAAAACACAAGAACTGGCGACCAACGTTGTGCCCCTGAAATCAATATTATCTTAAAATTACGCTCACGTGGTCAGAAATATCACATACCATATATCATCAAAGAATATTATGCAGTGAAATCGATCGAAGTAAGTCAACAAAATTGCTGCTTATCTTACCTCACTCTTTGATCTGGTCAGTTAGTAATCTAGTGCATAGTAAAATACCTGGGTTAAAAAAAAAACTTAAAAAAAAAATGAAAGTCCTTTATTGGTTTCAAAACATCCCAAAAGTAAAGAAAAAAAAATCTTAGGTACTTACACTCTAAATATCAGAGAGGCGTTCAGATGTTCAGCAAATACAACGTACATGTTCCATACAAAAAAACATTTTCTTGACTTTCTGGGAATATTGAGCGTAAAGTGAGCGCGAGAAAATTTAAAGAATCGCGGGTTGGCAAAAAAATATTCCAAATGCAATTCGAATAAATCAAAATTTGTGTTTAATCTATGGCCTGTTTGTGGAACATTTGGAAGAAAAATTTTTGGTTGTTTATTTCATATGTTTGCAATGGTAATGAAATTAAATTGAAATTGAATGTTATGTCTACAAGAAATGTGTTAAAAGTGCAGCCGCTACAACATAGCTAAGACAAGTGGCAGGAATTATGAAAATAGAACGATAAAATATTTCATTTGGTCAACTCAAAACAAATTTCTGAGCAATGACAAAAGCGTGAAAAGTGTTATTGTTCGATGTAAATTGCCGGTTTAAAATTGAGGTCATATTTGAATTTGGTTTACAACATTGCTATGTCAAAAAAAAATCTAGATAGTCTATAAAAAAAACATTGACCTATGTCTTATTACAATAAACATGTATAAGGAGAATAAATGGTCACGCTGAGGGAAATGCGGATTTAAAAAATAATGATAAAAAAAAAATAGAAACATAAAAGTAAATAAAAAAAAAAACAACAAAAAAAAAATAGTAAAAACAAAAAGTTACGTAAGCGGTCTAGAATCAACATAGAATCAACATTGTACTAGATATTAAAAAAAAAGTGTTAATAAAAAAAAATGAAAATTATAGTCAATTAGTCATGATGACGTGACGGCGGTGTGTCACATTGACAATAGTTTGATTCGTTTTGTCACTATAACCATTTGCCAAATGTTAATGATAATGACAGCATTAGAGGTGTGCGCCGGCACAGAAATCGCCGGCGGCGGCGCGCCGCAAAATTTTGCCGGCGTGGCGGCGCCACGCCGGCGTCAAGGTCGTATTATTGCTTTATACGTTCATATATAAGGATGAGAAGGTAATAAACACCTAGATATAGTATAGGACAAGTTTAATATTTTAAAAATAAACACATAAAAAAATTATAAGATTGCATTTTATGCGACAATTGTTATAATTATCGTGTACGAAAATTATTTTATTAACTCGCAATGGGTCGAGTCGTGACATTTTGTCTACACATCTACAGATTCCCAATAATACACATACCCAATTGTACAGATTCCTAATACTACAGGTAAGAGGTAATACTACAGATATTGTCAGTCCCAATAATACTGTTTTCGAATGCTACAAATACCCAACACTACAGATTCCCAATACTACACGTTCCCAATACTACGAATTCCCAACAGGTACTCCAGATTTCAAATACAACAGATACCCAGCTTTACAACCTCTATAGTAACATCATCGCCCACACTGCTAATCAATAATCATACATCGGCGTACACACGAAAAATATTTTTTTTCTATTTAAAATCTATTTTTGCATCGCGCATGTCGGTATGTTTTGCTTTGTTTGACGTTATTATTTATTACAAGCCTACAAAAACTGCAAAAATAGCCAAATTTTGAATGCGTTTTAATGTACTGATAAAAAATATTTCGTATACTGTCCAAAAAGAGGAAACATACTTTTTTGTTATGAATTGGTCTATTTTTGGAGGAGGAAACAGGGGACAAAAAAAACCTTGTTTTCGCCAATTTTACTTAGGTATTATCAGGCGATGCTGCAGTTATCTATTTCTAAGCCGTGCAAAGCTACAGCAAATTTTTCAAATGCCAATTTTTTAGCTTACATCTCGTTTTTCCTCTAAAAATATCTTATTCAAGAATCACAAAATCATCCATGGCAAACGCTTAAATTAATAGAATCAGTTAATAGACAGTCATTAAGCCTCCTATGGTGGCCTAACGTAGATAATGAAGAAACATCCACCATCATCACCAGCCTATCGCAGTCCACTGCTGGACATAGGTCTCCCCAATATCACGCCACCGTTTCCGTTCATTGGCTGCTCCCATCCAGCTCCTGCCGGCCATCCTACGCAAATCGTCGCTCCACCTTGCCTGAGGGCGTCTTACACTACGCTTGCCGAGACGCGGTCTCCACTCAAGAACTCGTTTACCCCAACAGTTGTCGGGTTTACGGCTAATACGGCCAGCCCACTGCCACTTCAGTTTGCTAACACGGTGGGCTATGTCGATCACTTTGGTTCTCTACCGGATAACCTCATTTCTGATTCAACCCGACCTGATTCGGCCCGCAAAGAGACGCCGAGCATAGCCCTTTCCATAGCTCGCTGAGCGACCTTGAACTTGTGGACCAGCCGTACCGTCAGTGTCCACGTTTCGGCTCCGTACGTCACGACGGGTGGAACGCACGTATTGAAGTGTTTTGTCTTCAGACACTGTGGGATCGACGATGTGAAGAATACAATATAATGGAATTCTGTAAAATTGGGAACAATTCTACTCGAGTAGTGTGGTTTTTTCGTAGGTACGTATCAGTCTCCTTTAGGCCTAAAAATCTGTAATCCAGAAGTGGCATTTCGGTCAGAGGGAACCGCTTGTCGATATTCGCAAGCATATTGTTGTTTAATGCCAATATGGTCAGCGTGGCGCGTAATTTAAATGATTTTATTTCGCAAAATTTTTGTCGCGGCGTGGATTTTGAAAACGTCGGCGGCGGCGGCGGCGTGGGTCCCGCGGCGCGGCGGCGCCGCGCCGGCGTGGCGCACACCTCTAGACAGCATATTGTTGAGAGATAGTAGCTTTCCAAAAGAAAAATTAAATGGAATAAAACCAAAAAAGGGAGTACAAAATATGATTGAAGGGCTATGCCGGACCAATCAGTTTTAAGCACGCTAAAGGGACAAAGTATTAGTGTCCGGTCTAGCCAATAAAGATTGAAAGATGTCGGGTCGGACCAATCATTTCGCTAAAGGGACAAAAACAATAATGTCCGGTCTAGCCAAGGAAAAGGTACGTTTTGATTGAAGGACACCGGACCAATAACTCCGCTAAAGGGGCAAAAAGAACAATGCCCGGACTAGCAGGTAAAGAAGAAGTGACTCCTCCAGTGTCATGCAGAAGGATCTAAGAGGCTAGTCCTGACGTTCGGGCCAGGCTAACCTGATTTATCATTTGTGGTATCAAGCCAAGATAATTTATCAGTCAGGATGATCGAACAGTTAAAGTCATTCTTTCGATTCTGATATGCTTTGTTGTAAAGCTGCACGCACGAGGACGTGCGTATGTCAGTATGGCCGTGACGGCGGCGTCATCATTTAGAATCTAAAATGTGAAAAATATCCAATAGTAATCAATGTACAAAAACAACAGCTGCACCTGACCTGACCGATCAGGCGATCACGCCACTATGACGTCACGCCACCTGCACCCGCCCGGACCCTCTAAGTCCTATAAGTAACCTGACTGATGGTCGGTGGGGGCATTCTTGTCATCGAAATGGTCAGTTGCAGACGTAGTCTTATACGCTGTGTTATTTTAAGATTGATGTTTTAATATTGCGAATTGGTGAAGAATAAACCAGTGCTCAAATACGAAGTTGGTAATTGTCTCATTCATTGCACCCTAAACCCTACTCTTATTATAATAACAGAGGAGACGCCAATATATATAAACCACAAACTGCGCTACAAACTCTATGGAGGAACGTATTCATAAGGCATGTCACGACCCTGATGATGATGAACGACTAATGATGATGATGCTCCAGGGTTTACGGACGCTAATGCACTGCGTAAATATTTAACGTCCTGCTCAGCTACACGGGCGCGATTTACGAGCATCGTAAAACACTTATTGTTATTCCGTGCTTGTTCTCGTTTTAGGTTATTGGTATTGAAATCCGTCTTGAGCCCAAGGGTGGGCATGGTAGGTATACTTGCGGACTACTGGGTGCCATTAGATTGTTTGGGTATGATTGTACACGTACAGTCAAGTGCATGCAGATGTAGCAGCGATGGTTGGATGGTATATGGCAATAAAAAAATACTTTTGTCTCCATATTGTGCCATACTGTATTATTGCCATACTGTATTATTATTAATGTAATTTTCTTTGTTGTAATTGTTAATTTTTAATCTATTCTGTTGATATATAATTATAATTGTTTCTGTATTATTGATATTCGAACATTTTGTTCTTACTTTTGTGATTTTTGTCTCAGGGTTAATCGATTGTTACCTATGTATCTTTATCATTATTATTTTATTATTGACATTCAAAAGTGCTGTATTCTCCTGCCTACTTGAATAAATGCCTTTGACTTTGCAAAAATAAGTATCGAAAGAAACCGCTCATAAATATGTTACGACGTTCACACAGAATTAAAGTGCACTGGGACATATTTTTGAGCATTTTTATGTACACGTTATTTTATCTTTGACTGTAAGTTTAGCCCTTCAACGGGCAAGACTCAAAAAAAATCTGGATTCAAGCCTCAACTCCATCCTGTAGTTCAAAAAATTCTGTGTAAGAAAAAATACAAACAGACAGTGTTATAAAGTGGTCGTTTATGAGATCGGTGCCATAAAGGGTTAACATTTAACATTATCCCGTTTATTATGAGTGAGTCTTGCGTGTTGCAAGTATAAATGACATAAGTGCCTATATTTGACCAAATTGCAAAGCTATTTTTCGTTTAGTATCCAACAGCCGTGATTTGAGCAAAACGGACCTTATCGTCAACGTCGCTTATGTTGTTATCAACGATTCGCAATTAGAAATGCGACCGCGTCCATTTTGATAGAAAACGTCACATAAGTGGACCCAGTGGTTGAACATTCGCAATTTTTTTTCTCCATAACCGAAAAAGCATATAATCAAGTTTCAGTATTTTGTTAGTGAAGAATAACATTGAAATGAATCAAAAGCCAAGTAAAAAAGAAAATAAAATCGTGATCAATTGTACTGCGGCGTCCACTCCCAATAGTTAATTAAAGCATTAATTGGTTACACAAGAAAAGCAGACCATTAGCTTTGGACTATTCAACGACAAGCCTATTTAATGACCCATTGACGTAAGAACTGAGCTCCAGTTTTCTTGAAATAAAGCTATATAGAAAGATAGTGTGTAAGTATAAGGCCTGAGTGTCGAGCGTCGAGCGACGAACCCAGCGGAGCGTGTAGCGGTGCGTCGAGCGTCGAAGGGATTTAGGTTATCGTATTTTCGGTGGACATACCTAAAGGTAAGGAATTCCTGTACAAATTTTGGGATAAAATAATTGACGGTATAATTAGGTTTGCCGGTTTACAGCCCTATGCAATAAAATAGTAACAAAGATTTATACAAGCTGTTAACTTTTGACGGTGGTCAAAACTTTGGACAACTTTTGGTTTTCCGACTGACAATAACCCATTTGAACGGCGGGCACTAAAGTCATTCGTATATTTCGCATTTGTTTAATATAAACGTCCCGCTGCCCACCCCGCTCGAACGTCCATTCAATTTGCATAGTGAGAAGAAAAATACAGCAGACGCAATCATGAAGCCAAAGTTTGTAGCGATTAATGCTATTTTATCACCACGTTTGTCAGTCATGTCATTAGCATTATTTGCAAAGTTTGGTAGTACACCCTGTCAAAAATCTGGTCTACCACTTTGCGACTCAACCTATAATCCAAGGTAATAAAGTCGAAGAGTGATAGACCACATTTCTGGCTGACTGTTAAGAAGTGAGTTGCTAAAGTGAGTTGAGGGTTGGATGAAATCTTTCAAGTGAAATAAAATGAAAATAAAATGTTCAGAGAGATTAGTAAGCTTTTAGCGATTTTTAGCTGTCGGTGTCACATGAGAACGAGATAAAATGCGATGTCTATTTTTAACACAAATGTTGTTTTGTGACCAATCTCAATTTGTTGAGTGAATCCTACACGACATCAATTCTTCTTTCAAGGCAAAATGCTTTCATGTGCCAGGGCAAATGTGCAAAAGACTTATGAAGATGAGAGTTACAGTCCTTTCATTTATAAACTTCTATTAAATATTTATTAGAACTCCATAGCCACTAAATTGCTTTTAGGAACTGTGCTGGTTACCAGTTGTCACTTCACATAGGAATAAAGCTCAACTAAAATTTCAAAGCAAATGAGCGGATAAGTGCAACTGTACGTGTATAAAAAAAGTGTTTGCTCTATGAACCAAACGTCTGCCCTATAATATTACGCTAACCATCAAGAATGCCACGTAAGTGTTAAATTGAGTGGGCGTCCATTTTAAACGAACGCAAACGTATGCGAATGCCCTGAATGCCAGTCCTTCGTATCCCTTGGAGCTCGGCGCGCCGCTGCCCGCCCCTCCGGACGCGTCGCTCACCACTCAGGTCTTATACTTATATTCTAACCTCCTTATTCATAAACGTCTCCTAACTTAGCAAACCGCTAAGTATTTATCCCTTTCGGTCTTATCAATATGTTTATAAAAGTGAAAGGGACAAATAATACTTAACGGCTTGTTAAGTTAGGAGACGTTTATGAATATACTTCGATATTTTTCTAGCAGAAACGAGAGATTAAATAAATAATAAATAAATATCAAGATATACCTATATACCAAGGGACATCTTACACAAATCGACCTAGTCCCACGGTAAGCGCAATTAAGGCTTGTGATGTGGGTACCAGGCGACGATATATATAATAGATAGATACGTATAGATACTTAAATACATAGACAGCCATGAGCAAGTAACAAATATTTGTGATAAATAAATACACAAATAATGCCCTCGCCGGGATTCGAACCCGGAACCTTCAGTTTCGTAAGCAGGGTCACTGTCACTACCAACTAGGCTACAGAGGCTGACAAAAAAGATTGACAAAATTAAACATCGACATAACTGTTATCGATGTGTCTTATGGGTTGGACTCATCGATTATCATTTATTTATAAATAAATTTAATCAATAAATAATATGTCGTAACTTAGACGTAAATAACAAGAATGCAAATCATACTCAAAACGGTAATATTATTTTTGTTATAATGTTGTATTTAGTACCCATCAAAAGAACAAAGACTAATAAAATATACTCTTACGCTATGGCGTAACTTCCTATGGGAAGTTATTAATATAAAGTATTCTATATTTAAAACAGAGCCTATATGAGTCCTGTATTTCTTAGTTTTCTGAATTTATGAAATTAATATCTATATGAAAATAAGGCAACATCGACAACATTGTTGTCGATGTTTAATGTTGTCCTCTCGTTTCTGCTAGAAAAATATCGAGGAATATTTTATGAATAAGGGGGTCAGATGACAACACAAGCTTCGACAAAAAGGTACATATAACGTTGTACTACAACCCCTCCCCTATCTCTAAGCTTACCAAACTATCCCCTGCGCGCCTGCGCCGTGCCGCACTAGCTGAGTGTACCGCGCGGGTATAGTGAACACCACGTCGCCGAGTGACACCGTGTAAAACTGAACCATGGCTATAAGTTATACTTATACTCGATCAGCTATGAACAAAAAAGGGTATATTAAGCTTTGGTGATGTGCATGCTGCGACCATATATAACATGGACGTCTAACGCCAGCTCAAAAATGCCCCCAACAGCAATTGTTCAATTGTGCCAAGATGGGCATGACATAGCGCTTTTCTTAACACCGCGCATATTTCGACGCAACATCTTTGACAAATGTTTATAGAATATAGCCAATCAAAATCTTGATGGATCAATCACAACTATTTTTAAATGGCGGTTTAAGTTTTTATAAGTTTATATTGAAATTCATTACCGTGATGCATTGAAGAGGGGGTGACACTTGTCAACTAAAATTCAGGACCGCTTTTGAAAGGCAATTTAGTATGGCGTGCGGCTTCCATGTTTTATTTGTTCGTAGTGTGCATGTGTGTATTGTGTGATAAGTAGGGATAAAAAATAGTCGAGAGACCTTTCTTATGGTAGAATGGAAGTGTGGTATTTAACCACAAATACTATTTGTTTTTGGATGAGGTGAATTGTGAAGCTGCTTATTATCTTACTTATTCAGTATTACTTAGTCATAGTACTAATAATAGTTATAATAGGTAATAATATTAGTTAATTTATTTGATGTAATGTATAATTATTTTGTGGTATTATGTGATTTATTTTATATGATTGGAATGTGTATAATTTTGTTTTTTAAATTTGGTTTATTATTATTATTTTATTTTTTATTGTAAATTTTATGACATGTAGGTAATAATATTTAGTTAATTTAATGGTGTGAATGTTTACAATTTATATTTGATGAATGATTATGTTTAGCTGCTATGGGTTTTATTTTATGGGGCTATAATTGCTATAATTGTGTATTTAAAATTAAGTATTTTTTATTGTAATTTGGTATGTTAATTTTGTATTTATTATTTCTTGACATGTGTTTTACAACATTAAAGAATTTGAATTTGAATTCCTAGTTTTAGGGTTCCGTAATAAACAAGGAACCTTTATAATTTCGTCATGTCCGTCTGTCTGTCTGTCCGCAGCATAGCTCAGTGACCGTTAGTACTCGAAATCTGCAATTTGGAATAAATAGTTTTTTTTTAATCTGTCGCTGATTTAAGTATCAATTATATATTTTCTTTATATTTTACTGCTACATAAAATACATTTAGGTACGATGTGATACTTTGAAATGGCCCATAAATATACATTTATGAGGTTCATCTTTCATCTAGATATTGTACAGAAGTGCTTTTGCGAAAGCGTACTGTCGAGTAGAGTCTGATCCGAAACTGAAGGCACGCGAGGTATTTGGGCAAGCCTTATTGCCCAGACGCCATCACTTTTCGAACAGTAGCCGTACCATGAGCTGTCGCCTTGTTATTAACGCGTACTTGCTTTTTATCCGGCTCAGCTATGCTATTCTCTTATTCACACATTCGACGCTGCGTTCGTCAACGAGCTCGACGTCGAGACAGCCTTGTCTAAAATCCTAGCTGTTTTATTTGACATTAGGAAGCGAGGCTGTGAGCGAGGTTGTGGGCGAGTTCGTCGCTGTTTTTCGTTAGAGAATACGAAGTTCGTACATTAAACGTCAAACTCTCGACGCAGTGTAGTTCCAGCTCACGCCGCATTCGTCGCCGAGCACTAGTGTCGTTTAAAGTACATTAGTGAATACCATTTTTAGGCTCGACGCTGCCGCAGCGGTGACACAGCGCTGACAGCAAGGCGGTTTCCTTAGTGAATAAGACTGCTGGTGTACGAGCGGGTAATACGCGAGTACTAGCGGGGTGGATAGACAGTAAATCTGGTGGCTTACCATGGTCACGCGTTTGGCGTTTATCGTGTTATCCGTCACTTTTGCACTTACATAGGTATTTTTTTAAATGAATAAATATTTTTTTATATAAGAACATACATTATAAGTCACAAACAATACCAAAAGTACTAGTATATAACCCGCCCCGTGTCATCCCTGGCGCAAAAGTGCCCATCACGCTCGCGGCATTTCCACGCTGAATCGCGATTGACCATTTTTGCACCAGGAATGTTCCGGAGCGAGGGTCAAGACCTCTCTGTCGTATACGCCGCCCAAACTCCGCGAATAAATAAATTATATTCATCATCATCATCATCATCACATCAGCCGAAAGACGTCCACTGCTGAACATAGGCCTCCCCCAAAGATTGCCACAATGACCGGTCATCACATAAATTGTAACTGTATGACATATGTGACAGTATAAACCATATCGTTACATAGATTCATCATATTATAACTAGCTTAAACTATGTACTTAATGCTAAAAACCATCCATACTTCTTTCTAACACTCTTACATTCAGTCATCAATTGCCCTATCCCTGTAGTAAACACGTCACAGTGTGGTGATGCTGCGAGTATGGAATTGAGGAGTGCAGTAGCGCGAGGGATGAGGGAGTGTCGGTACAGGTTCGTG
This sequence comes from Thaumatotibia leucotreta, assembly GCA_025490895.1. Classification (NCBI taxonomy): domain Eukaryota; kingdom Metazoa; phylum Arthropoda; class Insecta; order Lepidoptera; family Tortricidae; genus Thaumatotibia; species Thaumatotibia leucotreta. The sequence continues at coordinate 35,272 of JALPQI010009029.1, forward strand.
CGAGAGACTTGTTACTTGTTAGAACATGACGGCACACTAACTACAAACGATTAAACACGGTACCATCGGCCGTTAATAACGTGGCGGCAGCAGATCATGGTCATGGTAAGCACTAGGGCTTCCAATACCGGTATTTTTTTAATTGACAATACAGGGATCCCGGTATCGCATATACAAGATCCCGGTACTGCCTATAAAATACCGGTATTGGAAGCCCTAATAAGCACATACACGGTGCTCTCGAGCATTGCGAAAGATTTTAACTGTGCATTCTAGACATCAAAATAAACAAAAAATATTATGAGACCTAATGTCAAATACCACAAAAAAAAAAAACTTTTTTTTTAGACTTTTTGAATACATTTTAAAATTTCCAATAATTTTTATCATAACAACAATTAGTTGATTTTTTTTTGGGACACGTTTTTTCGTCAAGTTCTTATTTTTTGATTGTCAGGCAAAAAGTGTGGTAATATTAGAACACATTGTAGTAGCATTGTAATCAAAAAGAAGTTTTATGACGAGTTACGTCAAAAACTTTTTTCGAAAAAAGGTTAATTATCTCTGGAACCAAGCCGAATCCAGGAAATTTTATATAACATTAAATACTCTAAATATGCTCAGGAATTCAGCATTAAAATCTTTCGCAATGCTCACGAGCACCGTGTATACTCTATTTTCAAACCGCAACCTCGTCAGTGTAATGCAGTGATGGTACAAGTCCTGTATGTAATATCTACGCGAACCGTTGTTTCGCAATTTTCGTAAGTGTTTTGAGCTTCCATTTCATTATTTGGTCTGGTACTATCGCTGCATCTATGCATGTATAAGATATTATTGTATGAGGTTCTACCTCGGTTAAATTGAAGCGATCTCAGCGAACGTCTAACTAAATACTTATTAATTTGATTGTATGTGAAGTTCCCAACAAGTATTGGGCCAGTGTTGAGACCACGCAAAATAGGCACGTTTGATTTCGAGTTGCGGAAAATGGCCAGAATACAATACAATTATTTGATTTAAATCGAATACCTTTGGAAATGAAGTGAATTCACAATTCTCTTTTTATCAAGTCAGCTGAAGATGTCACTAAAGTACAAAATACTATTTTTGATAGTTCTAAAATATTTTCACCAGGCCACGGAATTTCACACAATTGAGCCACGGAATTTGGAGGATAAGCTTTAAATATGATTGTAACTGTCAATAAAAGATCCTGATAATTACATAATATATAATCACTAGCAATATTACATGTAGTTGAGTGTAATAAGCACACAAATGAAATAGTAATTAACGTATAAAAGAGTTTTGGGTGACCACAAACAATTTTATGGGCGGCGGTTAGCGTGTCGTGGCTTCAAAGTTCAAAATTTCGGCGGTCGCAATGTTCCCACAGAGGGCTAACAATGCTAACATTATTAGAATTCAGTGAAGAATGGGAGGCTATTTCACAGTGTTATCAGGTTGCTCAAATTAATTAAGCACTGTTATTTTCGATTGCTCATCAATTTAAAGTGAAAATCAGTGATCGGGCAGCAGCAATGTATCAAGTGTCTATTTCAGAGCGCAAAATTAATGCTACTTATAAGTCTCAAACTTACTACAGTTAACAGTTACAATGAAAGTATTTCATTTTTTATCACGGCGCCGTAAAACGGCTGTTTCATTTCTGCTTTTGCTAAATGAAATTACAATTAAACGATTTTTTGATAAAAGGTTATGTGTTCCAGGCCTAGTTATGCTAAAAATTAATTGTCATATATTTTTATTCATAGAGTATGGCACCCCCAAGCCGCCAACCCTGAGGTATATAATTTGTAAAGAGCTTTTCTTTAAACTGCATTACCGACGTATCTCCCCTAGGTACCATAATTGAACTTTAATCTATGTCTGGCCTCAAATGTCTCGTCGAAACTTGCCAGACGTCGCGCCGTTTCTACTACATTGGCATCTTACAAACAAAGCCAGAGGAGTTTAGTTAAAATGCTGTATAAACTTACATAAGAGTTCCCTCGAGTTGTGTAAAACGCTAATTTCGAGCCCTAAATACTCTTGTGGCTTAAGGAGTCGAAGTCTGCAAAGATGTTTTTTTTGCAGCTAGCAAGTAGGCTGCACAAACGATTTTTTGTATCAAGCATGTAAGGAAATTCAAATTCAGGCGTGCTACCGCGAAGTTTCGAGGAAATTTCGGGAATTTTTGGATTTGTCTCTGTCACTCCAACGAAGGCGTCATTAGAGTGACAGAGACAAATCCAAACTTGGGTGTACGCTGTAGCAGACCAGTAGTCGAGTGTCTACCCTTTTGAACGCCTTGAGTTTTTCATCGAGCTTGCCCGTGGCGCCTCCTATACAAAATTGCACCACGCTGTTCAGTTCAGTCAGAGTTTGCTTTCGAATGGGACTATTTTTCACATTATAAAAACTAAATCAGACTTTTGTCTCATTTATTAGATACCGGTGAGGTGAGCTGGATTATCTGATACGCCAGACTTCGGTTTATAACTTTAGGTCTTACTAATATGTCTATAAGAGTGAAAGGATTCGAGAGCGCAGGAGTGTTACAATTTTGTGCACACTGTTTTCTATCTTACATGACCCTGCTGCGCCTCATTACTTAAAATCCAAATTCAAATTTGTCACCGCCAGGCCAGAATGCGACTGCTGCGAGCTTCGTTCTTCCCGTCAACTAATTCTTAGTATCCCCCATCATCGCTCAGTCTCATTCTCTAGCTCCTTCACTGTGCAAGCCATCCGACTTTGGAATGCTCTCCCTATAGATATACGTCTAGCTCAAACTAAATTCACCTTTAAGCGCAAGTTGCGCAAGCATCTCTTTGACAATCCTCAATATTAATGTTTTGGTACTTTAGTCAATAGCAGGTATATTATTATATATTTTGATATTTATAGCTTTATCATTTATATATTGCATATCTATAGAAACTATTATTATTAGCAAGTACTCATATTTTGTTAGTGTATTTAAGTATGAACTCTTCACATCCCGCACAATTAATGTTTATCTGTTTGGCCTGTAGGTTGACTGGTAGAGGATGCCTTAAGGCATTAAGTCCGCCTGTTGTATCTGTATTTTTTACTGTGCAATAAAGTTTAAATAAATAAAAAAAGGGACAAACAATACTTAGCGGCTTGCTAAGTTAGGAGACTTTTATGTATAAGAGGGTAAGCATTAGTGAGTATTATCCACAACTGTATTGCGAGTCAAGTGCTCAGGCCTTAAAATAACACTCGAAATATCTTTCTAATGACGTAGGAACATCGTAACGTTTAGGAAACTGCAAATTATACATCAATTTGTGGTTGAAAGCTTACGCTTTGAGATGTTTTATTCGCTCCAATAAATGGAAAGAATCCTCTCAAAGGAATGGAGTTGCGAGCATTGCCTACACATGAAAACTCTATTAATGAATTGCCAATATTGGAAGTGGTTTTTTGTTCTGTGTCAGCCGACTAAAGACTTTAACAGGATTAATTATGGTATTAGGGTGTTACTTAGTGTTTTTCAATATAAACCGAGCATTATAATTCTGTCCTATCCTAACAGTTGACATGAGAATTTTCAAAGAGGTATCATAAAAATTTTGGATATTAAACATAATGTTTCAACACTGAGCCACTGTGAATATTGTGTATTCCCCAAAGCGTAGAAGTGTAGCTGTAGGACTCATAATGGGCAATAGGTCTCGATTCTGTGGCTTACCAAATAATGCCCTGCACGCCTCAGATAATAGGTTTGAAATTCTAGTAGATTTTTTGAATAGAAAACCTGTGCCTCAGGGCAGTACTTAGACGATAGACTACTAAACTTACCAGTAATGCCGCGTACATATGTGGAAGGGCACTACTTTAGGCCCTAAATTATTAAACTCACCAGACAATGCCCTGTGCGCTTGAGCCAATTGGTTTGAGGTTCTGGTAGCATTCTAAGATGGTGAACCTCTTAAAGGATGCTATTATAATTCTAGTATACAAGCGTTGGAGTGCCATAAGGCACTACTTTAGGTCCTAAATTATTAAACTCACTAAACAATGCCCTGTGCGCCTGAGCCAATAGGTTTGAGGTTCTGGTAGCATACTAAGATGGTGAACCTCTTAGAGGAAGCTCTAGTAATTCTAGTATACAAGCGTTGGAGTGCCACAGGGCACTACTTTAGGCCCTAAATTATTAAACTCACCAGACAATGCCCTGTGCGCCTGAGCCAATAGGTTTGAGGTTCTGGTAGCGTTTTAGGATGGTGAACCTCGTGTCGCCGACCTCGACGGTGTAGAAGTGCGGGTGTCGCGCCGGGGCCGACATGACGGTGGGCCCGTTCGCCGTCCTACCGGGCATCGACCACCGAGACTGCAAAAATTAAAGTGGTTTTCAATTGTTCTATAATAACGTGTTAGAAAGGCAGAGGAACATTATACACAGGCACAAAACGGCGTAAAATGTTGAACAGAAAAGTGTTCATCATCATGTGCCTATATACAGTGTGTGGCCTACAACTGGGGAGAAAATTTAAACGGTGCATTAATAAGCTGATCAACAATAATTTCCACATATTGTAATTTAAAAAAAAAACTTTTTTTTGTAATTTTTTGTTCATGTATTTTTCATTATTATGGGTTCATTTACTTGAATTAAAAGTTATCAATAACTTATCATTTTTGAATAATTGAAAAATGTACAATTTTTTTTTAAAACCGTAACAAATTAGTGTAAAAATAAAAACAAAATTATTGTTATGACTTCGTACCTGGTATACTATCAAGATGTCTTGCGACTGACAAGCTACGACATCGTGATGCCAAGATCCAGTACTAAAGGTCCATAACTTTGAATGACAATATCTCCGAACTTAACCACTTTGAAACACCGGGACCTTTACAGGATTATTGCCGATAGTCTAAGGAGTCACTCATTTCATTTTTCTCCCGTGTTAAAGGCCACACACTGTATATCAGTCCGCTGCTGGAAAAAGGCATTTTCTATTATTATACGCGTGTCGCGAAGGTCGCATTAGGAGGTAAATGCTCATAATCACAAAGCTGGGCAGGCGGGTTGGCAAAAAATATTATTAGTAGTATATGTAGTTAATACTATACCAGATAAATTTGAATTGAGTTATTATGTGAATATGGCATTGGCAACATGTGCCGAAATATCTACTACTAATGTTAATGACCACGTTAGATGAAAATTAGATAAGTGTTGTTTTGGTCCCTTCTAAAGAAAGATAAACGCATAAAAGTAATAAACGCATAAAATAAGATAAAACACATTGCTTGCCTCTATTCGTTTCATAGGTAATGGAAGGCCTTTGGAACAGTAAATAACAATCACAGGTAATTCAATAGGTTTTAGTGATCTGAAAGGCTAGGAATCGGCTAGAGCTAGGAACAATTTATTTGTAATCTTCTTGACTACAGAGAATGATGTAGATAAAGGCAAAACTGTTGTTCAGTATTGGTTAAATTTTTACGACGGGTGCTTCTGAGTACACAATAGACGGACCAAGCATTGTTTAATACAATGGCTTTGTTTTTGCTAATACGTATAAGATCGGTTCAAAAGATAGAGTCTACAGTATACTGACACATAACACGAGTCTACAGTATACTGATTAAAATTTTCATGATTTTCACACGTTATTAAATTTACTACCAAATTGGACTTTATAGACGTTTCGAACGCCATTGCACTAGTTGTTCTGTAGAATGACATATATGCAATTGTTTACTAAACATCCGAAGTTTGGGCTATGATTTTCAAAGTTGTCCCCGCCAGTTTTTAATGGATTTGGAACTTTTAATATCACGTTGAAAAAAATGGTCCGTATTATACATAAAACACGGGCGGGTTGCACCAAACCGTCTGACAGCAATAAAATATACTGTATGGGAAGTTTTACAGTAATCTACTGGGCAATATTGATTGGCCTGGCAAGTTTGTTCAATCCGACCTTTGTCTTGTTTATTTAATAATAATGTGTGTATACGTATAGAGCCAGTTGAACATGAAAATGTAATGTTACACGTTATTTAATAATCACGCACTTTCAGAACACAAGCTTGGTTTTATCAGCAACTTAAAACCTTGAATTTTTATTTAAAATTTAAAATTATTGATTATTTATTAGTATTAACGTAAAAATAAATCTACAAACATATTCTACGATGTATCAAAGAAGTGAAATGACAACCAATGCAATTGAAAATATTATTGTCGGTTGACTAAGAGTACCAAAAGTCGTTAAGTAACAAATACTTGTTATAAATATTGGATGTCAAATACCAAAGAAAAAACGACCAAGATCACCAACGAATGTCCGAGGTGGGGATCGAACCCACGTGCTCAGCTTTCGCGACTGATGCCTGCATCCCTCGGCCACTTGGTCTTAGCAACCACCGGTCAATTTTCTCGGGTATATGCAATCCCTTACAACTCTTACAAGGCTAGGCGCCTTTGACCATTCTCTAAAAGGGCAATACATGCCTGCACCTCCTATTAGAATACTTTACAGTTTTCTAGCTGGTGCTGCCATCTATTGAACTGTTTTTGTTCTTTTATAATTTATATAGTATTAAGTAGTGTGACTACTGGGGAAAAATAAAAAGCACAAATCAAAATATTTAGTTACTAAATAATTTGATTTGTGTTTTCACAATACGTTTAACAAATACCTGCTTAAAACATAGCTAGTATGCCCGTTATGATTCAATAGTGATATACAACGCTGCTAAGAATAGTGGCAATTTTTAAAGTGAGTTTAGGTTGACAGTCCACATTACATTTGTATACATTTTATTCGTTATCAACCGGTGCTGGCTTTACATTCGGCAACTTACTTTACTGAAGTGTAGTTATACAACGGGTGTCTCCATAAACTGGCAACTATTATTGTCGGTCGGCGCGTATCACAGGCTCAGTCTTGGGCGGGAAGACTTCAGAGATGATTACGTCTGTAACAAACAACACATAATTACATTATTTTACCTTCAAAAAAGGTACTTATCAAATTAATGTCTAAATGATAGTCATAAAACTTAAGATGTCCATTGTCTTTTCGGAATGCCTCTCTAAGGAAGCAAACTTCATTTGGCAGGTCGTCACTACTTGAAAAAACAAGTATCTAGGACAGTCGAGGACATAACTATTTACATATTATTTCAACATATTCCATTGAATTGTACACAATATTTATATATCGACATGAATGTACTGTCAAAATAGTAAAATGTAGTAACTTAAGCAAGTTGCATACACAGTACACAGTTAACGTTTCAATCACTTAAAGAAACCACAATCACTTAAAGAAACCATACCTGCCCAATCAAATACACCGAACACTTGTGACAGCATGATAAATGAAATCCAAGAGAGGGCGGAGAGGGAAAAAAATGTCATTATATGTGGGATAACTGAAATAATAAGTACTAATGCTGAGGAAAGGCGCTGCCACGACATCTGCGAGGTTAATAGGCTGTTAAAAACTGTTATTCCTGAGTGTCCTGAACCGTATAGAATAATCCGACTGGGAAAATTTACGCAAGAAAAGACTCGTCCGATCAAAGCGTGTTTTACAACTTCACATACAGCCAAATCCATTCTACGAAAGAAAGCCGCTATCAAAAGCAATAATTCTAGTGTCCAAATGTACTATGATGAAACACCTTTACAGAAAACAACAAAGCAAACACTGCAGAAAGAGTTAAAACGCAGAACCGAGGCAGGCGAGTCGAATCTTACCATCAAGTATATAAGGGGCACTCCTAAAATAGTCAACATCGTTCCAAAAAACTTCTCACCGCAGCACCCACCGGAGAACGAGCCGCCCAGACAACTCACCAGATAAGAAGTAGCTACGACAACTTAATTGTAGATAGCAAAGCCCTGAAGTTCTTGTACACCAACATACGCAGTATTGTCAAACCGGGAAAGCTGGACGAGCTAAGAGTTATCTTGGAATCCTTAAATAGTAAGATACATGTTGTAATAGTAACAGAAACTTGGATAAAGAATGAAACAGAAGCACAAAAAATACAATTACCAAATTACACACATTATTATAATTACCGAAGTAGTAGCAGGGGAGGAGGTGTCTCAATATTTGCTCATAAGGACCTCAAACATCATTATATAACAGGTGTATGTAAGAACGATAACCATTATTTATGGATACATCTGAACAAATTTTCTCTTGATATCGGAGCTGTATATAAACCCGAAAGAACGAATAATGAAGAATTTTTGGAAACATATTCGCAACATTTACTTGAGCGTAAAAGAGTAGTGGTTTTCGGGGATTTCAATTATGATCTACTTAAGCGGAACCATCCTACTTTAGCGTACAAGCGCATGCTTAAGGAAAATGGATTCAATGCCCTTAATAAAATTGAATCTACCTACTGTACAAGAGAGACCTCAAGTACCAAAACTATACTCGACCACGTCTACTCTAACGTGAACAACATCTCCTACCACTTAGCAGTTGTGGAGTCTACAATCTCTGACCATAAACAAATGTACTTGGAAGTCCATAAATTCCAAACTAAGAAAAGCAAAAGCGTACAATACCAAGCAATCGACTATAGCAAATTGGGAAAGGAACTAGAATCAGAGAATGTAAGCAGATGCAGTCACTATGAAGAACTGGAACGAGCTATTGCACAAAGCATCACAAAAAGTAAAGTAACGAAAACGAAAATAGACAACCCGCCTAGAAGCGACTGGATAAATAAAAATATCATAAATGCAATAAATGAACGTAATAAACTCGGTTATATGCAAATAAGAACAAAAGACGACGACTACGGCGAGGCTATTAATGAAAAATACCTACTTAAACGAAAAGAGGTTCAAGCTACTATTCAAAGTACCAAGAATACTTATTACCAAAATCTATTTCAAAAATGCTTAAGTAAACCCCGTAAGATGTGGCAAATAACACAAGATTTAAATACGAATACTAAAAAGCAATGCAATCCTCCGCAAAAAATCGATACTGATGACGGTGCTATAACTGACGTCACAGAAATATGTAATTACTTTAATCAGTATTTTGCAAATGTAGGACCTACACTAGCGAATAAAATTCCCGCACATTATCACAATATCTCAGATAATATTACATTGCGCAATACATCTTTTTACCTAAATGATTTCCAACCTACAACGATAGACGAGGTCAGCAAAATAATAGATAAATTAAACTCTAATACAAGCACCGGGCTTGATGGAATTACATGTAAAGCTATAAAATCAGTCAAAAATCAAATTTTAGTACCTCTGACCGAATCCATTAATATTTGCTTAGTAAGAGGTATTTTCCCTGATTCCCTTAAAACTGCCAAAGTTAGCCCAATTTTTAAATCTGGTAGTAAATCTGACCCCAGTAATTACCGTCCGGTCTCAGTACTTCCCGTTATTTCAAAGGTCATAGAAAAAGTGATATACACCCGACTAGAACACTACTTGAAATCTATTAACTTTTTATCCTCCAAACAATACGGCTTTCGCCCAAAATCAAACACACTCTCTGCGTGTATAGACCTAGTAACTAATCTAAAAAATAAAATTGATGGCAAGGAATTGGCCTTAGGGGTATTCATCGATTTAAGGAAGGCCTTTGATACTATTAGCCATAAATTACTTCTCAAGAAATTGCAAGCCGTGGGAATAAAGGGAACTGCTGTCAAAATGATCGAATCGTATCTTACAAACCGATATCAAATTGTAAAAATTGGCGACAGTCAAAGCGTATCTGAAGCAATAACTTACGGTGTACCTCAAGGCTCTATCCTTGGGCCCTTATTATTTATAACATACATAAATGATATATGTGATCTAAATCTGAATGGTAGTATCTCTTTATATGCAGATGACACAAGTCTCTTTTACTTTGGTCGCGAAATAACAGACGTAATAAATCAGGCTCAAATTGACCTAAATACTTTGAATGAATGGTTTAGAAGAAATTTACTGACTATAAATATATCTAAGACGAACTACATTGTTTTTAGTGCCAAGAATAAAAAAATTGTTGATCATAAGCCTCTGACTATAGACAATAACCCTATAACAAAAGTAGAATCTGAAAAATACCTAGGCTTAATATTGGACAGTCGCTTGTCTTGGAAGCCACATATTG
>JALPQI010009030.1:0-40608 GCA_025490895.1 Thaumatotibia leucotreta
TATTCGAATACCTGACTGTTTCGAATATTTGCACACCCTAGCAACGTGTCGTGTCGTGCGGGCACTAATTGCAGTCTTTGTGCCCTATGCGTGGTATATAAGACATGTATGGTTAGATTGTTAAAAGCTTTCAAGCACATAAATTAACATCATTTGCCGCGTGATTCCTGTATGCCATGAGAAGGGACATATTGAAGTATAGGTATCTGCATATATTGTCTATAGGAACCCCACACTGACAGGTATTTAAACGCTCTGTTTCACCACCCCCGGCAGCTTCAATCTGTGGTTAATTCTCTAAAGAACAGAGCACATGACTTTTGTGACCCTGAGTGAATTTTCGCACGTTCAGAAGGTTCTGAAGAGAAATGGCAACAAGACAAGATCAACATACGGCAACCCAGACGAACACCGAGGAAGAAACAGCTAGATGTTGCGAGGCGACCATAATTTATGTCTTACTAGCGACCCGCCCCGGCTTCGCACGGGTACTATACCTACATAAAAACCTTCCTCTTGAATTACTCTACCTATTAAAAAAAATGTGGTCACACCGTGGTCATGTGGCCGGGTCCTACTCCTACCACGGCCACCACGGGTGTTGCGGGTGTCCATGGGTGACGGTGATAGATAGTTTACCATCAGGCGATACGTCTGCTCGCCTGCGTCCTATTCGATAAAAAAAGATTCTAACAGACTCAGGTTGGTAATACCGTACTTACCTCCCTAGATGCGCATTGTACTATAACATATTCATAAATAATCACCAAATTAAAAATTTAAAAAACCGACTTCAACCGGTTTCTCCAAGATTCCCGACTTGTTTCCATCATTGGTTTCCTCAAATCCTACTTTCTGAATGCAAATTCTTGTAAATGAATGAAAATTACCAAAAGCGCCATACATGTACCTATAACATTTGAAGAGATCCCTCGATTTCTCCAGGATCCCATCATCAGACCCCAACTTGGTGCCAATGGGACCATCTCGGGGTAATACACGTTCGATCACAAAAAGAAATTTTAGAATCGGTTCACTATTCTCGGAGATATCAGGTAACATACATACAACAAAAAAAAAAAAAAAAAATCAGTTGAATTGAGAACCTCCTCCTTTTTTTGAAGTCGGTTAAAAAGGCTTGTTTTTACGACTTTAGGAATACGCTGTCGACATTATTCGGTTTCCTTGTGATATATTGTTATATGGACGGTTAAATTACACGACGATGTCATTTACAGGTCATTGACACTGGAGCTAAACATCAACGCAATAATTTTAAATTTGTAATAGATACTTAATGACCTAAACATACCAGATTGTTAATTAGACTCCGGTATATGCGTGGCGTCTGTTGTTCCTATCGTTTTTAGTATTAATTAAAGAAGTTAGACATTCTGAAGAGTCTTATAATAAAGAACATCGTTCACTTTCATTAAGAAATCAACACAACTTAAAGTATAGAGTAAATGATTTACCTCTTTTAACTTAACACGCCGATAAGTATTGTTTGTCCCTTACGGTCTTATCAGTATGTCTATAAGACCGAAAGGGACAAACTATACTTATCGGTATGCTAAGTTAGGAGACTTAGGGGGCGGCTCTACAGACGCGGATAGGAGCGGAGATGTGCAAAATTGGCCAATTACATTCTTCAAATTCAAAATTCGAAACACTGTGATGCGGTCTCATTGGCCAGTTTTGCACATCTCCGCTCGACTCCGCGTCAGTGGAGCCGCAACCCTTAAGGCCGGGCTACACCAAATGCGTGTACGGTGCGCATTGTAGCTTATATAAAAGTCAATGCATTGGCACCCCATTTTGCTGGGCACGCGCGCGGGTTACGCAAACGGTGTGCCACCTAATATGACGTTTACATACGCTACAACGCGCGCGTGCACGTGCTGCACACTCATCTGGTGTGACTTGGCCTTTATAAATATTGGGTTAGTATATAGTGTATAGAGTTTGATCGCAAAGTACAGGCACGTGAGATTTATGGGCCTGCCTTATTGCCTGACGCCATCACTTTCCGCAGCCTAGCAGCCGTAGTAAGAGTAATATTTCATAGCAATAACCAACCTTATCAAATTACAGAATAAATCAATTATACAAGTTTTATTACATTCAACGCATATTAAATTTACAGCTCGATGGATTTAATAACACCGAACCGTATTTGTAAGCAATTTCAATACGAAAAGAAGAATTCAGTTTTAATTTTAATATTAGCCTTGTAAACATAAACCTCATTTATATTTTAAAGACAAACGGGTCTTAATCGCGTAAACTTACGTTTAATTATATCCTGCCGTTTCGGGCATCACGTGACACCCGTGGTCGCAGCCGTCGCAGGCAGTCTTGACTGGTTTGATTTTAAAATATGAGTGATAATCGTGAAAGTTTAAATCAATATAATATAGACCTAATTTTCTTGAAGTCTAAATATTATTCTTGAATTACAAATATTAGACATTTAGACATCATATTAAAGAAAAAATGCCGACACGTACGAACACAGTAGCCGTACCATGAGTTGGAAAGAAAAGGATACGTTAGGTTTTACTCAATACGTAATCCATTCCTATCGCGCTCACACTGACATTGGAGCGACCGCGATGGACTGCTTAATTCTGCGGCCAAATGGTCTAAGGCGACCGGCTTAGCGGAAAACCATACGTGCGAGAGGGAGTTCCCATATCGGCATCCCGCTCCAACTCGTGGATTCGCTCGCCGCCGGTCGCCTTATGCCCTAGCCACGACATTGGTCGAAAGTGAAACCGGTCTAGTCTAGTTCGTGGTTACGAGAAATTAATGAGTCGCCCACGTGACCTATTGTATTGGAGCATTAGGAACACCGTCAATTTGCATAGCGATAAAACTTGTGTCAACGCTGGTATCTATATCAACATCATATCAGCTGACGTCCACTGCTGAACATAGGCCTTCTCCAAAGACTGCCACAATGCGAATGGCGCAGGACCGGTCTTTGTGGCAATCTTTGAGGCAGGCTTATGTTCCAGCAGTGGACGTCATTATTTGTGTATGATTGTACCGTGATACTTTTTTTCCTCTGTAATATTGGATAGGCAACTATCAAGTGATCGTTATTTTTCTTAAGAGCTGTGTCTTTTTCTTTGAATACACTGTTAAAAATTAGGGAATTTTACAGACGAAAAAATTACAGAATTCTGTAAAATTACATCATTTTCACAGAAAAATTTGTAATTTCACATATTTTTCATAAATTTTACAAAAATAAATTTAAAATTGATGAAAAATATGTGAAATTACAATCTTTTCTGTGAAAATGATGTAATTTTACATTTTTTCGTCTGTAAAATTCCCTATTTTTTAACAGTGTACCATGAATGATTTGCTTCAAATCTGATTCATTCCTAAATTATATTCTGAAAACTTGTACGAAAAAAGCACATTATTAATGGAAATTATGGAAGTTACGCACGCAAGTTTTATTTTAATACAATACAAACAACGGGGTGTTCCAACAAGATCCGGGAACAGCAGTGTGGGCGTAAAACCAAATGCTTACATAAGCTTTTGGTCAACCCACATCTTATTGGGCCTTGGGCCGATAGTTTGACCTTGACCGCCATCTCAGAGAGATTAGGCAACCCAAATTCTAGTTCACAAGGGCCGTAAAATCATAGACAAGTAATATACGATTGCCGACCGGTTGGAATAGGGCCGCACAAAGTTCGCATTTTTAAGCTACATTATGCATCGCAGAACTTCGGACAGCTCGTGTAAGTGCACGCGCGCCATGCTTGTGTGTTGTGTGAGAAAAGAGATACCTAGCATGCTAGGGTAACTGTGCGGTCACCGGAGCGGGGGGGGCGCACTATCGATGGGAGGCGGAGTGTGTTAATACTGTACTTTAGTGCTGTCTTTTATACTGTGGCAGAAGAGATGGAGTCTGCCTGCGAGGAGTGGTTTGGCTTGGCTGTACTAGACGTTTTTTATACTGTAAGTAAGTATGTCAAAACTAGGGCTCGTGGTCGTGACCGTGTTTCGTGTAACCGTAGCCGGATCCCCGTTGCCGTGTTACACGGCCACGGTTTTAAGGCCCGTTTCCTGCGTGTTACACGGCTACGTATCAATAAAGTTACGTATACACGTGTACACGGGGATACGTATCTTAATTACACGCAGATCCGTTCCGCTCGCGTTGTTGAGTGACGATTCGATGCGTTGTCTTTAAGGACTAAGGAAAACGGATGAGAATGTTCCGTGATATTTGTGAATCTAATTTAGTGGTTACCTAATTGCCTTTCTAACGTAAAGTGCGATAACTTAGTTGTACTTAATTTCAGTATGATAACGTGTATACGTACTGAGATTAAATTTTACATATTAATATTTTACTTTTTAAGATAAGGAGGGCAGAACTATAAAATATAGATATTTTCTGAGTTCAATATTAATAAAAACTGACACATTGTCATGTATTAATTACCTAATTTAATAATGAGATGTGAACGGAAGTTAAAAAATACATAACACAGTGCGGAGCTGCGGAGTAAATATTTTTTCTTAGTTCTAAATATCATAATTTAAGTTTTTCTTTCGTGCAATAAAGTTGACATAAATAAATACATAACTCAATATTGAGGGTACCAGACAACGATTAATCTATACTAGGAAACCCATAACTCAGGAACAAAATAAATGCATCATAAATATACAAATGTACAGCGTTATTTCCTACAAAATAAGGAACTTTTAAAATATAAAAGGATATTAAAAAGCAATATAGTTAAAAAATATAATATACTAACTCATTGGATGTCGTGACGATGACGGGAGATTTTAGGTGCACCGCTTTCAAATGCTTTCCTATCGATCCTGTTGTACCACCACGACACAAAAACTCATTGTTCGTACGATCATTGCACAAAGTGCATAAAGCCGTGTCACCGACCCTGGTGGCATAACTCCACACCCAACTGATCTTCATTATTAATACACTTTAAAAACGCTATCTTCTCACCAACAGTAACAATACAAAAACGTAACAAAATAATAAAAAAAAAAAACAATTTAAATTCGACTTAACTTTCGCTAAGTCTGCCCGGCCTGCAATCTTATTAGTGACTAAACACGTATAAAACCAATACCCGAAATTGCCCTTTTCAAATTTACTAAAACATCCCCGCTTATTTATATCAAAACAAAGATGCGGCTATTTCATTCAACTTCACAAACAAAAGGTGTACCAGGAAAAGCCCAAGTTAACATATTTATCAGTAAAAATTACCACGTGTGGTCAATTACATCGCAGACAAACAATTGTTAGCTACTTTGCGCGTGCAAATTCTTAGTATAGGTCTTATCTACAAAAGGGCCGCCCCGTCAGGTAATAAACTTAAATGAACGACTGTATTATCTTTTATGTATAGCAATTTGGCCAAATATTTTTAACATTCTTTTTTAATTTTTCTATCTGGTGATTTAAAATCACAATATAAATTCTAATCCATAAATAACACCGTCGCTTGTTATATAGAACACAGTACCTACGTTATTCTATAACTTAAATCGATACGAAAACTGCAAGTCTATTCAATAAAATACCGTTCGTCCCGATTCAGAGTATAATACTCAATACGTACTTTAAAAACAAGCTGTTATTCAATAATAGGCCTTATTTGTTTGCATAGTAATTGGTCCGGCCGGATCCATGCCACGAGCAGTCGTTGCTAGAATGAAGCCAAGATTCGTAGATACGTATACAAACAAAGATTCGGGTACGTATCTCGGCGTGACTGTGAAATTCGTGATCTTAATACCGCCGGGGTTAAGAACACGGAGCTACGGTTCGGCGAATAGTACGTATATCGGGAGCCCTAGTCAAAACCAATGCATAACATATCTCAAAAATGAAATCGAAATAACATGAGCAAGAATTCTGAAATGAGGCACGTTTGAAAATCTTAAATTATTTAATTTAGTTGTCCTCAAAACTCTCAGACAAAAAAAGCGCTTCCGGAATTTTTTATACATTATTGCGTGGGCGAAATAAAAAGAAACTTGCAATGAAATCTCTCTTTCATTCCTGTAGGCTCGTGTACCGCCGTTTTAAACAGCGCAATGCGGTAATACAATTTCAGGTACAGAAAAAACAGACGGGGGGAAAAACAATTTTACATACGCCGTTAATATCCCCGTTTCCCAAGTAGGCTAGAAACAACATAAATGATAACCGGCATTAAATGGGTATTGACAGAAATAATATTGGACGAAGCCTCTCAACGTTTTGGATAAGGGGGCGTGGGGGGTGCCACCCGATGGAGGGGGTGAGTGCTTGTGTATTATTTGACGGGAACGTCGATTCGAAACGGTTTGAGTTATTAATGTCCAATGAATGTTTATTTCCCTCTTTTAGCGAATATTTCCAGTTAAATTTCAATTCGTCTGTAGCGGCATAAGGTATGATTTTGAGTTACTGTCAGGTAAATGGTGCATTTCATCAGGGAAGTTATCGTTTTGTGTCTGAAGCCGCGTTTTGAACGCAGGCTGCAAATTGAAACTCTTTGAGGCAATTTTATTGTGCTCGAAAATTATGCAATTTAAACGACTTTGTGCTACGGTTATTGCGGAACTGAAAGGATACCAAATAGGATCCCGGTACAGAGTTTATAGAGTGAGAAACGGGAATACCTGGTTCCGTACTGTATTAATATGTAAAACCAACAACCAACCAAACCAAATTTAAGATGCTAAAAGGTCGCGGACTGTCACTAACGAATATAACTGCGATAAAAATCAGTATATTTTCAAAAGCCAGTTTGCAAAACAAAACTAAACCCATAAATTACACAACATTTTGAAAACAACCCAATATTTCATCAACCTTGCCGCGTATATTCCCTTTGGTTGCACAAGAACAACTAAAGTAAAAAGAAGTTCTTCGGCACTATTGTAACGTAACGTGACAAAATCTATTGAAACTAAAGTTACGCGGAGCGCTCGCTGATCGTGATCGTAAATTTAAAATTAAAAAGTGGAACAACTCTTCTCGTCATAGACTGACATAACAATATGTTTAAGAAAAATAATAAGTTCATTAAATATTAAGGCGAGAATCGATATTACACAAAAGATCCCAATGTCGAAGTCGAACTGTATCCGCAAGGGCTCCACCAATATTATCATATTGCGGGCGGGAATCGATCCCTCTACATTCAAGGCATACCCTTAACCATTAAGCCACTCGGTCATGGATGGAATGGTATGGAATCTTGAACACACCACGCACCGACCATACATCTCAGAAATATTTAAAGAAATAATTTAATATGATCCACCTTTCAAAACTCTTTTGCTAGTCCAATAATACGCCTTAAAATGATTAACAGGAAACTGTTCCTGTTAATCATTTTAAGGTACTTGATACTTTCTTTCGCGATCATGATACAGATTTTTTTAGGGTTTGGACTCCCGAGTTTCTGCCAGCGATTGGAACATAGTAGGCTAGCAGGTACGCGAAAAGTTGGCCGCGTGCTCAAACACGTTTTTACTTTTTTACCCCAGTAGGAATTTTGCGAAACCCCCCTTGCCCAGAACAAAGTTATTTGGCAACCGAGGCGAAACCGTTGCAATGTCGGTTGGGGTGAAAGCCGTTGGCTTCCCACTCGAGCGGAGTAATTTCCTCATGTTATGCCGAAATTTTTGGAGTAAAGCCATAATATTGGTAGATAATTTTAGAGAAATTGCCAAAATTATAAGCCAAGGTAAAATGTTCAAATTAAAACATAAACACATTATTATTCGTTAACTAGACTTTGTAGTTTGTGTGACGAGAAATATGGAGCTCAGGGTAGAATTCTTACTTTATATTCCTCAAGAAGCAGTGGTATTTCCACAAGACTAGCAGAAGTTAAAAATACTTTCGCGTGTTCTTAAATTAAATAGATTTAAGCGTCCAAAGGGCCAAGCCAGACGTATCTACGGAGAATTAACTTTGACCAATTAATATAACAACACACAACAGAAATTGGTGGGAAATGTTAGTCTTGTGGATTAACCCATTACAACTGGCCCTTCCTCTACTTACACTCAACAGATCTACAAGCCAGATAAGACAGCGAATGTTCTGGGAATCGTAGAGAGAAATATTAATTTCAAATGGCAGCTGGTCTGT
The DNA here is from genome assembly GCA_025490895.1 of Thaumatotibia leucotreta. Classification (NCBI taxonomy): domain Eukaryota; kingdom Metazoa; phylum Arthropoda; class Insecta; order Lepidoptera; family Tortricidae; genus Thaumatotibia; species Thaumatotibia leucotreta. The sequence goes on from JALPQI010009030.1 coordinate 8,162, forward strand.
GGATCGTCTGTTGAGTACAAGTAAAAACTCTTGGCAGCGCGGAGTGAAACCATGTTCACTTAACGAATTAGAAAGCAGTAGGTATAGCGCGAAACCCCGGTATCGGAAATTTTCGGGCATCTGTCTATGTTACTCTTATGAAGACGTCATCGATATGACAGATCGATGTTCAAAATGTACTAATTTCGAAGTACAGATAGGGATCCTTGTAATGTCAATAATGGAAAACCACCCAACTCTAGTCCAAAAATTCACAAAATATCTTCGATTACATGTACACAAAATATTATGGTTTTGGGAGGCAAGCCGTGAAATAAAAATTGCCAACTTTTCCGTTGTCGTGAACAGTCGTCAATGGCTGTGAAAAGAATAATTACAAGACATACTACTTACTTGAACTCGTGAACTACAGGCCTGCTACCGCGAACACCGAAATTCGTAAATTTCGTAGACCACTCCAAAGAAGGCGTCATTAGAGTGACAGAGAAAATTCTCCAAAATTGGCGGGTTTTGCAGTTCGCGGTAGGGCCGCTGTTGAAGGACTAGACTGGGCTGTAAGTGTGTAGTTTCACTGTACGCCACGAAAGTGGTAAATTTGGAAGATAAACACAGGTAAACATTAAAAAAGCTATATAAAACTGTTACTACGGATTTTACTGTATTTTCAGCGACCTATTCTCGAGCTTGGTACCGGAATTGATTTTCTCAGTAAGCTGCGGCATTTGTGCTTTACGACGGTTTAAAACTTCTAAGAAATGTACTTGGGAGTTGTTTCATGCAGCAGCTGCTGCAATATTGCAGTAAAGAAAATTTAAGGACTATTCGATGTATCGGGCGTTGTAGTGTAGGTTAAGAATGAATGGAAACTTAGGATGATCCATTAACTACATATGTTGATGTCGGTTACTTCTAGACAATGTCATATTGGGTCAAGAATCGTATCCCATAGGAAAAATAGATGATTTTGTTTTTGAGTGACGCAAGTCACCCAAAATTTTCGCGAAGATTTTTTTTTCCTTCTACTTTTTCGTAATCAGAATACGATACTACACGGGCCCTCTTAAATGGCTCACCATGATTGCAATCGACGCATTTGAAGAAAAGCGTTTTACATTGGCATATGTTTACAAGCTTACCAAAGATTGGCAAATCAGCGGGACGCAGCTATACATTAGAGCGAAGTATCATAATCATAACGTGTAGCATCTTGCTAACTCTATCTATTTCATGAAGATAGCTGTGAAGCCTAATGAAGCGTGTGATTGGATGTAACAATGTGTTACACTTTAAGGTGCATTTAGAGATTTAGACCAAACGACCATTCGCTCATTCTATCCCCCACACTACGAAATCAACGAATTTCTACGAATCACGTTTTGTGTGACGAACGAACTTCGTAGAGTGGGGGATAGAATGAGCGAATGCTCGTTTGGTCTAAATGCACCTTTACACGACAGGCGGCAAGCTATAAGTAGGAGCCAATGTCTTCTTGGCAGCATGGGTGTATGAATTAAACAAATTCACCATTAAAAGAAATTACCCATCATACTGAAATTACTAAATGTTACGTGCAATCATTTTTAATAGGTTATTACCTATGTTAACAATGTCATGTGTCATGCGAAGTACATGTGCGGGCAACATCACATTCTGGTATGTGGAGTATCGCAGGCATTCGACTGCATAAACGTGTAGTTAACAATTCAACCTATATGCGTCGTTTCGTAGAATAATTGGCTGATTATGATTACTTGGGTCAAATGAAATAAACATCACAGGCCACGCGCCCATAAAAAAATTACATCCAAATCCGGACCAGCTAAAAGCATCAAGAACAGCCCTCGTAATTTTGCCTCATTGGTCTCATATAGCCCTAAGCAATGTGCCTAATGTGCCTATACGTATACGAAATAAACTTCCAATGAAATTCCAGTACCAATCAAATCTCAGAGCTACAACATGGAACCAATCTGACAAAGCAAATATTGCTTCATTCAATATATTATATAGAATGTACCTGAAAACAACGTCTAAAATAAATCAATAACCAATCACAGCGCAGACCTGCGTAGTTTTCATCCAAATTTGGGTCATTCTATAAAATTTTAACGGCCCGTTATTTTATTTTCATTCGTTTGCCAGTTAATTAAAATATTTGCATAATTAAAAGGATTCCGCGAAACTGGTTGAATGTTAATCATGATGTTACGTTAAAACAATATGAGATTTGGGTTAATCCTCCTGTAAAATTGAACACGGATTGAAATACCTATAAATAAAGTTATGATGTGTAAAAAATAATATACATTTATATTTATAATAAATAAGACAAAGAGTGGTTTAATTGGTGCCATACAATTCAGAACAATAAATACAATCAAAATGGTTGCCTCTCAGCATGTGTCGTGTCAAATGCCACGACGCTGGTTTTCAGGGCAACCAAGCTAAAAGTGATAAATAATATAATAATAAATAAGTAACTAGAAGAATAGGTAAAACAGTAACAAGAGTCGATAAACGTGCACAATGTAGAAAATAGGAACATTCTGCAACAGAAAAATACTTCATTTTAATTACAGCCATACATAAAATTATGTCGACTGAGCTAGTAAACAATAAAAATAAACAATTTTATGATCGCGACATTTATATGGGACGATCAAATTTATCACGACCGAGTTTGCTCTTTATTTATGTCCATCGCACAACACGTACAGTACCGGCCAATAATATATTATTATCACATTCAGATTTTTTCAGTAGAACTTTTGTTTATATTTCTAAATGGTTTCCACACTTTCCACCTTACGAATATGGCTAGCCTACGCCTATGTAGTCGTTTTTCATGAAGATTTTTTGTGTAAAGTAAAGCGTGGATTTAGTATTCAAATTCTTTTTTTTTTACTACAGATTTTTAGCATTATGCTGTGTCCTCATTGTTATTCACAGTACTTAATTGCAATATTTATCATTTATTAATAGTACCAAAATAGTATGCTATCTACATGCGAACATGTGCCGCTTACTCTAATATACACGCTCATACAAAAAGTCACGAATGTGATATATTATTGGCCGGTACTGTAAATGTACGAGCGTCATCCACGTGTATGTATCATGCAGCTTGACATTAATTTGTCGTTTTTTAAGAACTTTATTTTAGCTTGTGCTGCATTGATTTATATTTAGTGGGATATCTTGTGAATCTCGTTGAGTAATTCACATCTCTTACACACGTTAATCGTCTCAGCATTTCGATTTTAAATGCAATTTTATTACTATTGTGGATAAAGGCTGAGCCACACTGTAAGTTTGTGCGTGGTGTGCGCGTTGTAGCATCGGAAATGTCATAGTAGATGGTACACTGCTTGCACGTCACGCGCACGTGCACGCCACGCAACCGGTGTGGCATCTAACTGGATGTATGGATAGTTAGTAAAAGACGGAAAGTCGTTATCGCGGAGACATACTCACATACTGTCGCACCAATCATGTGCTAAGCCTACAGGAGTATAAAATATAAAAATATGCACGACATGTTAAAAATACGTGGGAAGAGTTTGAGATTTATATCTTCATTATTTGATCTGTATTTGTAAACAGTTTATGTCGAGTGTTGATCTTTTTCTGAATATTCCATTGGCTGTAGACCAAGTTGATTTCATGTTTATATTGTTTTCACTATTTAGCATCAATTACTCTGATTTATTCCCATTCACCGCGATTTTCATATTTATTTATCGTCTTAATCGTTTTTGCTTCGGTAAAATTAGCTATTACTACTATTCCAGAGCACGAGATGAACTCATAAAGAAGTCACGGTATGGCTACAACCTAACATCGTAAGTGTAATGGCCCGGCCACTACATTGGTCTAAGGCGACCAGCGGCGAGCGAATCCATGAGTTGGAGCCGGATGCCGATATGGGTCTTGCACGTATGGTTTTCCGCTAAGCCGGTTGCCTCAGACCAATGTCGTGGCCGCGGCATAATGCCCTGGCCACGACATTGGTCTAAGGCGACCAGCGGCGAGCGAATCCATGAGTTGTAGCCGGATGCCGATATGGGTACTCCCTCTCGCACGTATGATTTTCCGCTAAGCCGGTCGCCTTAGACCAATGTCGTGGCCGCGGCATAAGGCCTGAGTGGTGAGCGTTGAACGGCGCGTCCGGCGGGGCGGGTAGCGGCGCGTCGAGCGTCCAAGGGATATGAACAGTGTGCACTTGCGCCACGCGCATACGTTTGCATTTGTTTAAAGATGCCGAGACAGACCAAACGAGCATTCGCTATTCTATGGCACTGGTCTCACCGCGAGCTACTAAGCTATGAACTATCGGCTATAAACACGAACAAACGAAACGCACTCCCGTGTAAATAAAAGAGACACGGCGATACTCGCCCAGCTATCAGCTATCACCGCCGAGCGAGTATCGCCGTGTCTCTTTTATTTACACGGGAGTGTCTATCTTTTGTTCGTGTTTAAGTATAGCCGATATATATCATAGCTTAGTAGCTCGCGGTGAGACCAGTGCCTAACGCCCACTCAACGAAAACAACGAATCACGTTTCGTGTAACGATCGAATTTCGTAAAGTAGGGGGTTAGAATAGCGAATGCTCGTTTGGTCTGAATACATGACATGGAAGCCCCGCTGCCCGCTCCGCACGAGCGTCTACTCAGGCCTTACACACACACGCTTGGTGGAAATGAATCCTAACTCCCATTAAATCTGAACCAAGAACAAATGGGTCGCTCATTTCCATTCTGCATCATGACAGCCACAATAATTACAAGTTTAGATGTCCTAGCCATTGTTTCCGACAGATTGTTTAGAACGGGAGATACATGGCTGGTCGTAAAATACTTAGTTTACTTGCCATTATTACAAATTATTAATGTTTTAGTCACGTTTCTTCCCCAGTTTTATAGTTACGTTACGACATGTTCATACGTCCCGTCTTGCTTGTTGTTTTGCCAGAATATATTTTTTAGTGCAGATGGTGTATTTTTTAGGCTCTAGTGCGAGAAGTGTGTCATTTTACGTCAGGTTTGAAACTTCGGAGGCCCATCTGTACTAAAAAACGTCGTACGAGACACGTGCAAAAACGAAATTCGTAACTCGTGTCGATTTAAAACACTCCCTATCCGTCGTGTTTTAAAACATCGCCACTCGTTTCGATTTTCATGTTTTTCGCACTTGTGTCGTAATGTACTATTTTAGTACAGATGGTGCCTTTTTTAGGCTCTAGTGCGAGAAGTGTGTCATTTTACGTCAGGTCCAAAACTTCGGAGGGCCATCTGTACTAAAAACATCGTACGAGACTCCCTATCGGTCGTGTTTTAAATAGGGAATGCAACCCGGGTACCCGAAAACCCGGGTACCCGGGTACCCGACATTATTTAGGGTCGGGTAAAACTCGGGTTTTCATCACATACCCGGGTTTTACTCGAAATAATAAATATATTGAAAAATGTAAAAGATAAGTCAAATTTGAAAAATAATGTTACGACCGAAACCCTAACATAAGAGTTAAAAGCGTTATGGCACTTATAACTATTTCTATTATCATCTAGCCATCACTTATTTTACACTTAAATCGCGAAACTTATATTTTCAAATGCATATCGAACGGGTGAGACAACCTTTCATTTCACATTTCAACCCTTTTGTTTTCGCCGCTGCCTGCCGCTCAGGTAGGTAGCGATAAGAAGATAAACAACGACGACAATGCACATGTTACTAGTTCTACGTCCTTTACTACTCACCCTGGCGGTGGCATTAGTTTTTTAATAATTTGCATTTGCACCTGTAGTCAGTGAGATTGAGACAGACGACGCGAAGACACATTTCCTATATGGTGTAATTTCATTTGTAAACGCCAACTGAAAACAATGCCGAAGGCGTCGAATATTGACCGGAGTTGTTCGTGCAAAGTCTGTTTTTAATATGATTTTGAAATTAAATTTTCATTGTTTCAAACGTGAGTTGACATCATCATCTCATAAGACGTCATAAGACGTTCAATGTTGAACATCAGTCTCCCCTGTTGCATCCAGATTCGAGACTCCCGCCCAACAACCTTCGTACCGTCGCATCGCATGTCTATCTTGTCGGTGGAAACCCTACGCTGCAAAACTGTCTGCTTACGAGCACTTTTCGAACCCAACGGCTCCTGCTCTCCTGTGGCCAATGTGGCCTGCCTATTGCTATTTCAGCATAATCTGGATGGCTATGTCGGTGACTTTAGTGCGTCTCCAGGTCTCCTAATTACAGATTCGATTACGCAGAGAAACTCCGAACGAGGGTCTTTGAGTTTTGAGATGTGTCCGAGAGTAAGTGACCCACGTTTTAGCACCGTGGTCATCACCGGTAACCAACATTGATTCAACGTCGACATACCGATAGTCATCACTAGGGTTAGGATTTTGGTGGCATTTATTGAACATAGAGCAGTGGAGTCGATGTTAAAAACATTTTTAACTTGAATAAATGATTAACTTATAAAATAATAACGAAATTGTGTTCAAATCAAGCTGGATTTATCAAGGAATTAAATTAAATAATATGAATTTAATTTTTGAGAAACTAGAAAAATATTAATTTTCAATTAAAAATTTTAGTATATGAGCAAAATTATTTATTTAATTTTTAACGTTCTAGTTCTCTCGAAGACCGTAAATATTATACAATAATCATAAGCTATATTACAAATAATGATTGAACTTCAATTCGTAGGTAGTCAAATATTAAAGATGAAATTAATTAATACTTAAAATTGGCGAAACCCTGTTTCAAAGAATATATTTATTTATTATTTCTGATTAATTAATTATTCAATCAATCATAAAAAAATTAAACAACGAGTCCACTGTTCTCTGTCCACCTAATGCCACCAAAATTCCTAACCCTAGTCATCACTAATGACCCAAGCAGCGCCCACATCTCCACCGAATTGAAGGCTTTTTCATCGTCCACAAACACTTAGTGGCAAATTATAGTCTTCCGTTGCGGCAAATCTTTTGCAAGATTTGCCGCAACGTAAGGAAACATCCATATCTCCGTCTATAGCTCTATAGATACTATATATGGTCCCTTCGTAATCCATTATATTCGGGAGGCCGAAGTGATCCTTGAAAACAGTTTTTAATCATGACTAACCTTCTTCAAAAGGCTGTTATCACCTTTTTTGAAGAACAGCACCAGATCGCCTCTTTTCCATGACTTTCATGCTTTAGGCGTTTTGCCCTCGAACAAATTAGTCCACCCGCTCTCAGAAGCTCCCTGATTTCGTCGTCGCCTGGTACCTTGTTGTTAACCTGTTTTAGGACCTTCCAATAAAAGGCTTACAATTTACCACCCAGAGCAGTTTATTTCACTAGGGATATTAAATTATTTGACTTGGAAGGAAAATAAAACTTTTGAAACGCCGATTTCGCGCCGGTCAAAATCATCGGCGGCGGCGGCGTGGAAAAATCATCGGCGGCGGCGGCGGCGCGGCACACACGTATTTGAAATTATTATTTTCACAAATAAATGTAAATTCTGTTAATCAAAAGAGCATTTCATTAATAATTACCTTTCAAAACCCAGAAATCAATACTTTATGCTATTTTGGTCGAAGACCGGGTACTACCCGGGTACCCGGGTATTAAAACGCAAAGTCGGGTAATACCCGGGTACCAAAAATGGCCGGGTATTGCATTTCCTAGTTTTAAAACATCGCTACTAGTTTCGAATTTCATGTTTTTCGTACTTGTGTCGTAATGTACTATTTTATATTTTTGCTACACCCTATACAGCTATATACATGTCACACGAGATACGTTTTCGTATGTCTCTCCGATTTGGAAGAGACAACAGTTAATAGCAGTTATATTTAAACAACTTTTTAACTACACTTGTTAACAATAGCATGATAAGAGGGTCACGTGCGAGTGCATTGGTCTCGTAAAGGTCAAGACAAGATATGCAATCACTGCACCGGGTCGAATGTTAACGATATAGTGCATAGTTAATCATGCATCTTCAGTGAAGCGCTGTTCATTGAGACGACCACTATGGGACTGAACAGAAATTCTGCTTATTCGTTTATTTTGAGACGTAGACGCGAATTTCTCAGTTTTCTGACCCGCTGAATACTAATATGCCATTCTGCAATCGTATACGATAAGCGATACGTAAGAAATGTATGAGAATGACAGATTCGTACGAAACGTCACGTGACCATTTCCATACATTATTCATTGGTCACGTGACTTATTATGCCTTTAAAAAATACCCTAAAATATTTTTCAAATATGTAATCAAAATTATTTTTGGCAGTTAATAAACTGATACTAAATAAATAAACACTAAAATAAAATGGTTAAACACAAGCGTAATGGCAAAAGCGATGTACAGCGGCCAATTATCGCTAATATAGGCAAAATCACAATATTTGTGATTGTTCAAGACAACGTAACTTCAAACAGACATGCAAATATTATCGTTCATCGCATTATCACGCCAAGATTACTTGGAATCAACAATAGCATTCATACCAACATCACAATACAGCATCGTCATAATCGATCAAAAGACAGTTTACCTGATACAATCATAGAACCCATTCGTGCCCTAATTCAATTCAAATCACACACATCTTAGTCTACTGTTGGGCATATGCCTCTCTTATTACATGTGCGTATGGAAGAATTAGGAGGGAAATACACTATATACCCATAAATGCCACGCTGTATAAACCAAGTTGTAACAGATCTCTTAAATACTCTTAATACTTAATCAGTTTAAATTTGGAGAACGTTAGAGACTGGCCGAGGGTTTCCCTACCTTATATGATCTCAAAAGGTACGTATACATACGTATAAATATAAGGCCCTCGATACCTATCAGGATGTCTGTGTGATATATAAAAATAAGAGTTGATCCAGTTACTACAACGAAACCAAAAAGGTATCCCCTTATTCTAAGGGGCCAAAATGAAAAAGCTGTTTTAACAAACAGCAGGGTTGCCTACCTAAAGGGTAAAACGGAACTATACTACTAAGACTCCGCTATCTATCCGTCTGTCACCAGGCTTAGACAGTTGGAATTTTTTACAAGAAATACAACAAACGTGACTTTTCAAAATAATTTTATTATAGTACGGAACCCTCTGTGCGCGAGTCCGCACTTGGCCGATTTTTTATTTTATTTTTGGACTTACAGATGGGGCATACCATGGAAACGTGTCGTAAGCGACACTTTCTTTTCAATTCTTTTGAGAAATCAAATTAGTAACCCGAGTTACGATATACAATAATACCATAATTATCTAGGCTTTCAGATTGACAGTATTTCCTAGCGGCTAGCACAATTTTATTAGAGTAGCTACCATAGTGACACGCAAGCGACAAAAGTGTATATTTTCATAGAATGCTCCAGATACAGAATTTTAGAAGGTATAAGAACGGCTACGTTCTTATACCTTCTAACTTGACACGCAAGCGACAAAAGTGTATATTTTCATAGAATGCTCCAGATACAGAATTTTAGAAGGTATAAGAACGGCTACGTTCTATAATAGAACCATACACGTTAATAATGACATCACGCAATATCGCCATGGGAACAATTTAATACGAAATGTGTGATATTAGCAAATTAACACAAATATTTACGAGACAACGCTAATTAAATAAGGCTAACCATGAAACCGCAAAAGATACTGTTATACCTACACATGCTTTGTAGTAGGGTATAATTGGTATAATTAATTGGTGATATGTACCTACCTAGGTACGTACCTACAGACGACCCAATTGAAATCTAGGCTACACTAGAAATTGTTAAAAAGACAAGTAGTAAGAAATTTCTCACGATATTATTTATAGCATTACTATGACTTTGTATTTTAATTAAGTATGTGGTGCACAATACTTGTGCATTACTGTAAAAGCCGGGAAGTAAGGTCTTGCAGGTTGAATAGAGCGTAGCGAAGCCGGATATATGAGGCCAGCAAGCCTTTTCCCGGCTGAAGCTTGTATACTTAGTGCTTTTCTCAAACTTGTAATGAAATAAAAAATAAATGTTACTAATCAGTTTATTGTATTCAAGTCTGTCATACTTTGACTTTAAAAACAAAAGAAAGGTGCTTTGCAGGCGAAGGCCTAACATTTTGGATGAAATTCCTTTAAATTATTGTTCGCTAGTAGAACCCGAAACTACGTACTTCCTTGATTGATTTAAGGTAAGTCATGTAAACATTTAATTATTTTCATTGCAAGTTTGAGAAAATAATATTTACTTGCTTATGATTATGCCATTTATGACATAGTTTTTGAGTGGCCTAGGGTTTAAATTTGTTGATTGTACTATATTGTTTTGTACCTAAGAGTCACTGATTCTATATTCTACCTAAAACAAAGAGGAACAAAGTTAAAAAGTAAATCGCTTGAAACAGTCGTATTTGAGACCTGTCTTAGATTGACAAATGTAACAATGAGAGAGCGATTCAGAGATGAAGATGATAAATGAATACAAAACGAGAAATTTCACGCAAACGTAGAATACGACATAAATACAGTTCCCATCAGATATTTTGGAGCTGGCACGGAGCTCATAAATATCTGAATATGCACTCCAACGCCATGACGAGCCAAAAACGTTCACTGCTGGACATGTACTTGTAACCAGTAGTAACTAGTTGTTTTCTATGAATTTATGTACCTATCTATTAAATTAACACGTTCGACGCCGGTGACACAGCGTGTGTGACCAACAAAATCTGATTGCCAGTGACACACGTACGTGATCAGAGTAACCTTATTCTTATGCCACTAGCATAAATCAAGTTCTTCCTCCTATGCCAGTGCTCGCACTAAAACGCATATACACATACATAACACGCATAAAAATACGAACGTTTTTGACACAGGTGCTGTGTCACTGGCATAAGAGTACAATCTATTCAGCCACATATGCGTGTCACTGGCATAGGAGTTCTATCAGATAATTTCGATCGGCATAGTATTAGCGCTTAGTGAAACAGTACTAGAGGCGAACGTATTAAATTCGCTATTCTAACCCCCTACTCTAGGAAATTCGATCATTACACTAAACATGATTCGTTGATTTCGTAGAGTGGGGATAGAATAGGGAATGCTCGTTTGGTCTGAATGCACCTTAATGCGTATGACATAGTTAATAGGAGAGGCCTAAATCCAGCAGTGGAGTGCGAGAAACTGATGATGATATTGATGATGATGATAGATTAACTATAGTGAACATACAAATTGACGAAACGGATTAGACACACCTTCCCAAATGGCGAATGGGCATGACTTTGGCATGTTACGTGTGCCGTCAAGGATGTTTACTCTTTAGAACCTTGTTCTATTATGAGCGAAAAATATTATTTCACGTCATTCGCACAAACATGAAACTTCAGCGCAACGACACTGAAGATGATTATGATATTTATGAGGGAAGTATAAATTGCTATTTAAGTAGTAGGCGTGGTGGCAGCTGCTAACCGGGAACTAATTATTTTAGATTTGACACGTGACTTTGCTAAAAATTCATAACTTTGTCTATTTTACCCGACATACCGATCGCCAATCCGCTTGCCTAGAGCGGCGATTATGGGCATTAACCTAATACGGATAATTAATAGGAGAGGCCAACGCCAACAGTGGACTGAGATAGGCTGATGATGTGATATGCCAAAGAAAAAATACTGGAATTTTGAACATACGACCTCAGCTTTTAAGACTGTTACCTTAGCCAATTTAGCCATTCGGCCATTCTGAGGACGTCTGTTCAAATCCCCCCTTCGACGTTGGTAAACTAGCAAATTTTTCTTTGGGATATATTCTGTTACTCTCTCTTGTATACCATTAAGGTGTCTTCAGTATCGGACGCCAAGTCGCTTTAGCCTAGCTTGCGCGCTTAACTCTATGTGTCTGAAGAGAATAACACTGATGTGCGAGCAATCTAAATCAGCTTTATAATTTGCGTCAGTAGATAGTACACACGTCAATACAATTAAATGACCGTTCTTAAACCTTATGACAATACATATAAAGTCCACGAATGTTCAGTTAAACTGTGTTAGCGATACATGCAAAAACGAGCCGAAAATATTGATCGGTGAGTAAATACAGCGGAGTTTGCAATCAGTCGTACGCGGACGATAACACGTGTCCAATATTGTGAGTTGTTTGGTACTAGTGGATTCGGGACAACATGATGGTTTTATAAGCTTTTATTTAGTTTCATCTGCACCGATGTTTGTCTGTCATTCAAATCTTGAAAGGTGAATTTTTATCCACAAGTTGCCTAAAGAGATAGTACATAATGTATACAACATGTAAGTGGGATGACAATGCACTATAGCATCACTAGTCTGATCCTGATCAAGCCTAGTTACAAATAAACTATTTGATTGATTGATTGATTGAAGCTATCAGAAGACCGCTACAGGAACTTGGGGACGAAACAACGTAACCCTATCAAGTTTTGACTACTTAGATGTTTCTTAATGAGATCTTGGTGCAATCACTAAGTCCAATCGAAAGCTAGTATAAAAAAGTAATTTAAAGAAAATGTTAGAAAACAATATGTTAAAATATTTGAAGAATAAATGTTAATGTTTTTAGTGCCTATGCAAATTATAGAGATATAAATAATAAAACTGCGGCCCTAGCGAATAAGGGTATACCTCGCCGGTCATTTCGAAAACGGCTGTATACAGAGTGTTTTTTTTAAGTGGGACGGTATGGGGAAATCGGAAACTATAGAAGATACAAGGAAGCTGTCTTAGGAGACATTAGGTATTTTTTTGAGATAACAATTTTGGCATTTTCAAAATTTTGGTCAAGTGCGAGTTGTGCCTAAAAATTTATAATATTGATAAAAAAAATTTTTGACGCAGATCGACGTGATTTTATGCGTAGACAATTTTATTGTATGGGATAAAAAAAACCTGAACAGCAGAAGTTAGTCAAATTTAAGAAAACCATTTCTCATATTACATCCGCTGTGAAGTTGTGACACCCTTTTTCACTAGGGCCCCAAAAATATACTTCAATATTATCTGATTCACAACTGTATGTACATCAAAAACAAATTCAAGCACTTTCATGTCACACAAGACAGACCGCAATCAAATATTCAATAGACATTTCATACAAAAACTCATGTCAGCGTTGGAAATAGGGACATTTGACGTAAAGCAGCAGACAGGGCAACACAAATAATCAATGAATAATAAACGACATCATTACGCATTCAGATCGACGGGTTTTACGGGATAAAGTTGAGGTCACACTGGCGAGCGTCATTAATGAAATATTCAGTTGATGTTAAGTCAACAAAGTTTATGGTAAAGAACAAACTACTTAGCTCATATGTGTATTTTTTAATCATCATTTATCAGATTATCAGCGCGCTGTAGCGTTCATTTGTGTGAACTCGACTCTAATAATTGTTGTTAGTTTACCTTTGTAAGCCTCGTACCCTTTTAAATATCTCCCCGGCTGTTTTCTTATATTATTATGTGAGCTTTTTTAGTGTAAAGATATACGATAAAGTTTCACGTAAGTAGATCCCAAATAAGAAATTCAACTTCTTCAATCCAATTATTTAGTTCATAAATTAAAAAATAAGGTCTTATGTTTCCTTACCTCATGACGTCTGTGGTTTTTAATATGCTGGAATAAATATTTAAAGAAGACTTTACATTACGACACAAGTGCGAAAAACAAGAAAAAAAAACGAGTGGCGATGTTTTAAAACACGACCGAAGGGAGTGTTTTAAATCGAACGAAATACGAATTTCTTTTTTGCACGTGTCTCGTACGACGTTTTTTAATACAGATACACATGGCCCTTCCAAGTTTTGGGCCTGACGTAAAATGAGCCACTTTTCGCACTAGCGCGTAAAAAAGGCACCATCTGTGTACTAAAAAATTTTACGTCAGGTCCAAAACTTCGGAGGGCCATCTGCACTAAAAAACGTCGTACGAGACACGTGCGAAATTCGTTACTCGTGTCGATTTAAAACACTCCCTATCGGTCGTGTTTTAAAACATAGCAACTCGTTTCGAATTTCATGTTTTTCGCACATGTGTCGTAATGTACTATTTTCTGCTGGTAGCATTTAGTCTTACTCCATAAAAATATTCAAATTATTGAAACGCACCTTATGTATTTAATTAAAACCTATAGAAATAAACATAGAGCGAGTTGGAGCATTAACGACGCCAAATTAATTAACCAGCATTTCCGTCCATTGTGTCCTAGTCCTAACACAAAGTGCCCGCACATTTACAATAGTGTGTCAAAGGACAATTACCATTAAATATCCACTATTAGGCGGTCGGAGCGGTGCTGCAGGCAATTACATCGCTGTAACACGAGCTTTCGATCAACCATTACTATTCAAGACCCCTACTATAAGCAGAGCAATTCTCTCTCACTCCGAGTTCATCTTCGTGATAGAGATCTATGCATGAAAATTCAAATGTTTGATAGTCGGGATAGGTTTACGACTTTCAAGTGATCGCGCGGATTAAACTCAAAAATGATGCAATCATTTATTGGGGGTGTCACAATATTTAGTTGTTTTAGAATTATAACTAACGTGAGACTCAAATATATTAAAATATTATCGAACCGGGTTACTCACGTATTTAAGTCGATGATTGCTCGACATGTTTCGACCCATTAAGAGAGTCCTCGTCCGGAGCACCCTCGGCCAAATCCCGACGCTTACTGCGGGCCTGCGCCCTGCTAGCTGCTCTTAATGGGTCGAAACATGTCGAGCAAGTCTCACCAAACCGGTCGACGCGGAGTCGGCTTTCGCCGAGTGTTTTACACCACACTATTCGCATTTAGCCGATCGACCGTCGCCGCGGTTGAACACCTGCGTTAAGCAGTCTCACCCCCCTTACAGCCGTAGAAACGCTCGATCGCCTGCGATTTGCTATCGCGACAGTTGTAAAGCGGCGGTCGGCTCTCCCGTGCTCCGTCCTGCCGTCGAGACGTCAGACAGCACGCGTACAGCCGCTGAGTCCGACGAACAGATAGATAGGACAGCGGGTGATTGGCAATCGTAAATCTCATTTTTGGAGACTAGTTGTTACGTTGTTAGTAACAACCTGTGTTTGAAATTGAACAGACGTGTATGATTACGACAGTATTAATTCGTGTTGTCAGATCTATTGCAGATTTTAATGTAGGTAATAATTCAAATGAATAAATACAAACGCATCAGTAGCTACTTCGGCCGTCATCGGCTCTGTTCAGCTCGGCCGTGATCGGCTCTGTTATTCACTAAGGAAACCGCCTTGCTGTCAGCGCTGCGACAGCGCTGCGGCAGCGTCGAGCCTAAAAATGATATTCACTAATGTACTTTAAACGACACTAGTGCTCGGCGACGAATGCGGCGTGAGCTGGAACTACACTGGGTCGAGAGTTTGACGTTTAATGTATGAACTTCGTATTCTCTAACGAAAAACAGCGACGAACTCGCCCGCAACCTCACTCATAGCCTCGATTCCTAATGTCAAATAAAACAGCTAGGATTTTAGACAAGGCTGTCTCGACATCGAGCTCGTTGATGAACGCAGCGTCGAATGTGTGAATAAGAGAATAGCATAGCAGCCGTCGTCAGCTATGTTCGGTCGTCGAAGACGCTGAACGGCTTCCGCCAGCTCTGACCGGTCCTTATCGTAGGTAATAGGCCTTCAAACGAATCGTACGTGTTAGGGTGAGAATAAAAATCAAACATCGGGTTTCTTCGGTAGGTACGTATTACATAACTACCTATTCTGTTGCTATGGGTTGGGTAGTACTGATAGTTGCAAGGCTGCGTAAACTGAATGCAATTCATTGGTACTAATTGGTGTGAGATGTTCAAGTGAGTTTAAACAAGTTGACAGTTAACTCATGGTAAGGTAAAGGCATGCTTTACCATATACGGGTAACAACAAGAACGTTTCGCTGCGGGGTAAAACAAGGTTCGCATGTACTAATTAAAGAGAGGTTAAAATTGTCCAACATACGAGTACAAAGTGCAACTTAAGGCATCACATCACACGACGAATAATACAGTTCGATCTAATATATATATCTAATATATAATTTTGGAGCCTGTATTGGAGTTTTATAAAATATGCAAATATTTAAATTTCGAATACCGTTGGATGTAGTTTGTTACTATCTCTCACGTTAACATGTTCGTCCCCAGTACTGTTTACTAAGTGCTAATGTTATACCGATCGAATTTATCTTACAGAAACTCCTATGCCAGTGACACGTATGTGTGACCAAAAATATTGTACTCTATAAGTGTACTGCATAGGCAGGCGACACGATATTTGTGTTAAAAATGTTCGTACTTCTATGCCATGTACGTTTATGGTAGTGGCGTAGGAATAAGGTTATTTTGATCACGTATGTGTCACTGGCATAGGAGTCAGATTTTTTTGATCACAGATCTGTCATAAGTATATACTGCGACCATATATAACATGGACGTCTAACGCCAGTTCAAAAATGCCCCCAAAACCAATTGTTCAATTGTGCCAAGATGGGCAGGACATAGCGCTTTTCTTAACACCACGCATATTTCGGCGCAACATCTTTGAGAAATGTTTATAGAATATAGCCAATTAAAACTTTTATGGACCAATCACAACTATTTTTATCTACTTCCATATCATAATTATCCTATTATATATTCAGAAGCGGTAATGTAATGAGCTATATTAAGAAACAGGTGTCTATGGCTGTATCATAATGTTAACATTAAAGTACAGTGCATCATAATATTAACATTAAAGTATCGGTGTCAGTACATTAATGTTAACATTATAAAGTGAACTTTTTTTTGTTTTTTTTTTCAATACATATTTATTGCAGGATATTCTTACACAAATTGAGTATTTTCAACTGATTTGAATTGTTATATTTAGAGGAATTTTACTTAGTGGATATCAATGTAAATAATTGCAAATTATCATTCTAAACTTATGATAAGGATGTAGATAAAGTTATGTATGTGACTGTACATAATTAGGCATTAAACACTCGTGTGATCTTATTATGAAACTCGCCTACGGCTCGTTTCATAAAACCACACTCACGTTTAATGCCTCTTATTATGCGCCAGCCACATAAATAACTATTTCTCAAACATGCAATGAAATATTGTAGTTACGTGCCTAAAAAGTGGCCGGGAAGTACCTAGTTGTTAGGCCGGCAAGTGCCTCTTTTTTAATTTTCATTTGACATAGGGTTGTGACCTGGCATCTTGGCTTTTGGCCAATAATTATCTGTAAGTAATATTAGTATTAAAAAAAATGATTGGCAAATTTTTGCAGTTATAATTAGGTATTTAAATTATATAATTTAAGATAAATGTACAATGACTACTCAAAATAATATTTAAAAATCATTATTATACGGCGCGATCCGTCGGCCCCGATCACTGCATGCGATTAATTGGACCCAACCGACAGCGTCGTCTAATACCGCTTTTTTAAATTAAAAATTTGCAACTTTCAAACAGGTCAATCTTAAAAAAAAAATGAGGTGTCGGTGTCGTATTTGACTTTTGTTGTGTTTCAAAAACTTAGTTATGTAGTTGACTTATAATTTCTTAGAAAGAAGATACATTTTTTTGTTTCATTTCATTGCATGTTTGAGAAAAGCATTGTACATACCTCGGCCATGAAGTGACGGGTTGCCGTCCGAATACTATCCGGCCTCGCTTCGCTCGGCCGTCTACATATATTCGGCCGGCAACCAGTCACTTCCCGGCCTCGGTAGTAATGTACTATTAAATGGCGGTCTACGTTTTTATAGGTTGACTTTCAAATTCATTACCGTGATGCATTGAAGAGGGGGTGACACTTGTTAGCTAAAATTCAGGACCGTTTTTGAAAAGCAATTTAGTATGGCGTGAGGCTTCCATGTTTTATTTATTCGTAGAGTATATAAGAACATCAGATTATAAATCAGCCCTGAAACGCCAGGCTACCATCAGGTATTCGACCCAGCCCATATCGGCTTCACTGAATAATTAATTCGATAAACCATTATGCGGAATGGGGCCGTAGTTCAGATTTATAGTCTATAGTCTAACAATAACTCACTAAAGTGAACCATATTTTGGTATGCTAATAGGTCGGAAAGCCGGGGTTCGCGATATGCATGCTCTTTCTAGTTTCTAGGTTATTTGAAATTGGAAATCTAGCACACTTGTTCATAAACGTCTTCTAAATTAGCAAGCCATTAAGTATTGTTTTTCCCTTTCGGTCTTATTCGGCATTCACTGCCTAGCTTAAAATTTGTGCCTAGCTGCGTGGTGACTGCAGTGTCAGTCACCACGCAGCTAGGCACAAATTTTACAAAATTATATATGATTATGATCCTATATTAACTTAATATTATCTCCTTAAGAGTCAACGCCGCTTTAAAAATGAATCGTTTCCTAAAATCGCTTTCGGCGCACGAGTAATAAATAGCTCCACTAACACAATAAGATAGCTGAGTAATGGTTTTATAGCTATTTTATAATCATTAGTGTCGAGCTTGTTAACTGGCAATGACCGGAACATGTTAATGATAGTCGCACTCGGATATATCGGAGCTGCCGCATTGCTCTTAAATATCTAAACATGCACTCTAACGCAATGATAATAGAGTTCTGCTCAAATATTTGTGAACACCCTGGCCGGCCCGATATATCTGATCGTTACTACCATTGACACGGCGACTGTACTTACGTATTACGTGTATTGATGGAGCGTGGAGAGGTGCCTATTTCAAGGTGTTTTGATTTTTACTAATTTGGCGAATATAGCAACTTAGAAGTTCGTATATTTCGAAGTGTTGTCTGTGTTACTCCAACGAAAGTGTCTTCGGTATAACAGAGACAGATGTTCGGTTTGATGAGTGAAATCAATGGATTGGAATAATTCGTTAGCACTTTATGCACCTAGATACCTACACAATGTAGTAAATTTTCATTGCTTTCAATTCTACCTACTAGGTTATAGGTTTATGCGGCCTAAATTTCCGCTACTCATCGTCAAAAATTTGCACCTTGCGTGATGGGCTGTCACTACTCTTGCCAACCCAACTATACCAGAAAGCCTAGCAGACCCTTGATGTTCCCGACGACTTCCGGAAGAGACCTTGGGGATCCGAGGTGTTGTGCCCGGTATTCTGGACACCCCAGGCCTGCTAAGGCGAACATCGAAGTTCGCAAATTTCGGGGATTTTTCTCTGTCACTCTAACGGCGCCTTCGTTGGAGTTACAGAGACAAATCTCCGAAATTTACGAACTTCGATGTTCGCGGTAGCAGGCCTGGCAACATTCGAGATTGACGTGGGCATCTGTCTCTTCCTCCTAAAAGGCTCTGCATAGGTGGCTATAATTCAACCGACTAACAAAAGGTGGTATAAAAGGGAATCTTTTATTTTTGCCATTCAGGCAATAAAACAGCCATTATATGGCCTCAACACACTTAACGCGATTGCAACGCGCTTGCTAGCATCATCGCTATAACGGCACCGTCTGGCAATCTGTC
Source organism: Thaumatotibia leucotreta (assembly GCA_025490895.1). Lineage (NCBI taxonomy): Eukaryota > Metazoa > Arthropoda > Insecta > Lepidoptera > Tortricidae > Thaumatotibia > Thaumatotibia leucotreta. The sequence goes on from JALPQI010009030.1 coordinate 27,741, forward strand.
AGTGTCGGCGTTTGATGAATCGCCCTCGCCGCCCAATATATCATAACCTATCGACCCAAAAAGACCGAAGTAATACGGCCGGACTAAAAAATGTACAGGACTTTAATCGTTATTTCTATAGACGTTAAGGACAAGATTGTTTCACGTTTTTGTATAGTAGAACGGTGGTTAATGCGTTTTGAAACGGGGATTTTGAATTGTATAGCGATACATGAGCCGCTTATTAGCGGATACGCGAATCAAATGACATGCGAATCTAGCACTGTATCAACACAATAAACGCATAATATAATTCATCTTTCATTCATCGGAATCGGATTTTACTATTCATAGGAGTTAGATTATACATGTGTACAATCTGAATATCTTCAAGGCAAGAGTAAATAGATAATCTCATAGTAAGCGTGCTCCACCGTAGACTGCATCATCACTATGATGCAGTCTACGGTGATGTGATGAGGTATGATCGTGGTCAAACGTCTACCTATTCTGAATAAAAAAAATAATTTTGTACACTATAAAATCGCGGTGTGGTATTGGAACTGCTTAACTTTTCAACCGACTTTATAAAAAGGAGGAGGTTCTCAATTCGACTGTATGTTTTTTTATGTTTGTTACCTCAGCAACTTCCGACTGGGTGAACAGAGTTTGATGATTCTTTTTTTTATTTAAAAAGATGATGCTTACCGATTGGTCCCTTTTTAATTAGGTCCAGTTCTAACAATGGCATCTATGAGAAAACCAGATAAGTATTAAATTTGCATTAACCATGTGCACGACAAATTACTGATTTCGACAATTGCTTTTTTTCCCACAATTGCTTTTTTTTCCTACTAGGACAAAAGAGCTCGTGATTCTGAGTAGAAATAAGCCAAAATGAACCCATATTTTTTTTGTTGATTTTTTTACATATTTTTTCAAAACTACAATTTATGTACAAAGATTAAATCTAACTAATCTACTTAACCTAACCCATATCTTCTAAGATTGGCCCTTGTGGCATTGGACCGAGGATGCTGGCGGCATTTCCTCGCTGCAATAAATCCAAAATTATGAAAATGGACAAAATAAAAATAAATTTTCATTTAATTCAATAAAATATGCGATCTTGTTGCTTCGACGGAAGGTTTTTGTCTTTTGTCACCAACTTGGTAAACCCACACGCGTGATAGTGATAGTTTGCCTTCCCACGGCTAGTCTAGATAAGAGAGACTAAAAAAACGGGCAGGTGTATCCGATTAGCTTCTCTCTTTTTGCAATCGTTTCGTTTTAATCTGACGAGTAAAAGAAGGAGGAATTTGTTTTTTATTTAAATGGAGAGAATGTTGTGTACAGTCCATATAAAGCTAGCCTACTTAAAAATATATGACATGTTGTTATGTCACTCCAACTAAGGTTGTGTCAGATATTTTTCTAACCTTCATCGTGTCAGTTACCAAATTAAACCGGCTGATAGCTTTTATTATATGTATTATCGAACCGGCTTACTCACATATTTAAGTCGATGATTGCTCGACATGTTTCGACCCATTAAGAATGGAGTGTAGTGTGTGTGTTGTGTGCAACCCCCTTTATGACAAAAGTAACACTGAGGGTATTAGATCTTTCCTTGCATCGCCCCGCCACCACCCCCCGCGGCCAGTACCCGTTCTAGAAGGGCGCAAGCCCGCAGTACGCGTCGGTCGGGCTTTGGCCAAGGATGCTCCGGAAGAGGACCCTCTTAATGGGTCGAAACATGTCGAGCAATCATCGACTTAAATACGTGAGTAACCCGGTTCGATAAATGTTTGAGTCTCACGTTAGTTATATTTCTACTACTGATAGCTTACTGTATCTACGAATTTTAAAGGCACGTTGTAGCGTCGGCAATGTCATAGTAGACGGCACACCGCTTGCACGTCACGCACACGTGCACACCACGCAAGCGTTGTGGCATCTAATATGCCATTTACATACTTTGGCTCTGCCACTTTCTATCCGTCTCGCACCAATACGCGAGTACGAGCGGGATGGATAGCAAGTCCGCGTTAAAAAAGCCAATGCAGCTCATGGTACGGCTAAAGCAACATATTTCATTGGTAGCTCTTATCTCCAAGCAATAAGGCTGTGAATATGTTAAGTTGCTAACCATGAGATGCTAAAGGGGTATTCACACCTGCCAGCCACCTGGCACGTTTCGAAGTTTAATCGCCCTTTCATTCGTTGTAAAGGGGCTTTAGCTTCGTTATGCATCATTGATAACATTAAATTGAATCATAGGCTATAAAAGGGGTAGGCCACGTGCCTCGCATAAGGCAATGTAATTAATAGTAATTGAATTACTTTGCCATATACGATTTTGAGTAATTATTCTAATTAACGCGGTTATCTATGATAAAATAATTAATTAAATAAAGCTATGGAAATTACTTTTTAGCATTGTCGTACTTTTTAGCGTTGTGTATAATGCGTATATTAATCAATTACAATAACATTTTTATAGTTTAATTTCATGACCAAATATGAGAATAATTTACTTTAACAAAAAACCGGTCAAGATAATTTTGGGTTATTCTCAACGTAGAATTCCGTAGTTCTGTTCGTCAAAAAAATAGTACGTAGAAACAATAAAAACTCGGGTATATGAAGCAAAATAACTTTTACAACTCTTGATAAACAAAAAACGACGAATTTTTATTTTTTCTAAAATTGTTCTATCAGATGTTCCAGGCAAATATTTAATTAATCTAAAACAACGGGAGAACTCTATAAATTTAGATTACCTATTTTTACGACTATAGAAAATACGGTCTTATCATTCGTTTTATTAGTATTTAGCTCATTATTCGTTTGATTATTTTACAACTCCGACATAGTACTTGGTCTTAATTCCCGTATTCCCAAAAATATCGAAGGACGAAGTACTCATCAACGGATGCGTTTTTTCCTGGTCCTAAAAAGACCGGCTCGAAATTCGTTTTTTAAACAGATGCATCGTTAACAAGCCAGTGAACGAGATGGCTGCACCGCCGTCACCGCGCATTAAAAAAGATTTATTCAGACTTATTCCAATTTAGGTAATTGTTTGAGAAAGGTCAGGCGTAATGACAGAATTACAAAATACTGGTTCCTTCCGTTTCCATGTAGTCAATTTATCGTGTTTAACCACTAGACAGTTCCAATACTGTTAAGTATTATAAACCAAAATGCAGCTAACCGTCACATTGTTGGTTGACAAGCAAAACTCACTAACGGCAGAGCCAATCCGAACGCGTTTGCAGCACGTGCGCGTAGCGTGTGCTTTGTAGCGTATATAAATGACATAGCAGATCGCACACCGTTTGCTGTTCACGCGCGCGTGCACGCCACGCCAGCGGTGTGACATCTACTATGACATTTCCTACACTACAACCACGCACACACGAACGTCCACGTGCTGCAAACGCATTTGGTGTAGCTCGGCCTTTAGTCCGGGTACTTCTATAGTGATAAAGATGTACGTTAGCAGTAGCATGTTACAGTGGCTGGTCATTTTATAAAAAAAGGCAGGGTTACTATCACTATTAATGAATAATCTATAAAGGCTATTCCATTTTTGACAATGCTAAAAGGTATCTGAAGTTTGAATCCAACCCTAAAGGTGAGTTTACACCAAACGAGCGAATGTTCATTCTATCCCCACTCTACGAAATTCATTCGTTACACAAAACGTTATTCGTCGAAATTCGTTGATTTCGTAGATGATAGAATGAGCATTCGCTGTTTTAGTGTAAACCCACCTTAAGACACATAATTTCTTTACCCAAACAAACAATAAAGGCCTTATGTATATTGTATATGTATTGAATAAATAACATGTGGCTAGACAAAGATTAACTTTACAACCGAACCTGTCTATTAACAAAAGGCCAAAGATTCTTAATTTGAATAAACAATTAAACAAAGACCTGTTTTTAAGGTTTGCTAAATGCAAACTGTTCCTAGCCAAACATTACTTGTTGACATTGTAGATTCTTGCATTAGCATTTCTGAATTTTTACATCACTGTGTTTGGTGCAAAGCAGTTTTGAACCTACTATTGAACATATTATACAGTCTAAGAGTCATACATATACATAACTCTGTATTACAATTATATACTGCATAAAATATCAGTTTAACACCTTAGTTGCGGCAATTAGCATAACTCATAATTAACCACACTTTGTAAGGGGTTGAAAGACCTCCTACCACATTGAATGTGTTAAGCATTAAAATATACAAAACTTTTATTTTCCTGACAGTCACATGATGGGTCACCCACTAATCGTGTTCTGTTGTAAACCATTTGTAAGTAGAAAACAAAAAATTTAAACAAACCTAAAAACGTGCATTATTCCATAATCAAACACATTTATAACACAATTTTGGTATTATTACCCCTAAACCTTGAGTTCACATACATTTTTTGTTATCATTGATATTTATTACTATTCATTTAAAAATATATGTATCTGTGAATGTGCATGTATCTCACAATGTCCCAAAGACGTCAAAAGCTAAGGAAATTCAACCATATAAGTTTACTTTTTTTTTGGATGCTACTGACCATGTCACTACATATAGTAGTGTCCTCTATATTTTTTTAACCCTTTAGCGGGCAAACAGATGTCAGAAATGCGCAAAATTAGACTCTTGCCACTTTGACACAATGTTGAAACATGGTGGGAAAAATATTCCCTCTGCCTTATGAAGGGTTATAGCAAACTATGCTACTTTTGTACGACAGGTGATGGGACAGAATGATCATCATAATTAAGGGGGCCTGGCCCCCTGTTGCTGTAGCATCCTCCATTCAGCCCTGTTTTGGGCTTTCATCTTGACTTCTTGGTACAAATGCCTACAGCACCATTCCTTCAATTGAGCCATGTATGGTGTTCTAGGCCTTCCTCTGGTTGCCTCTATTCTTCCCTCTAAGATGGTAATGTTTATCTTATTGTGCCGGAGTATATGGCCTAAGCATTTAGCTCTATGGTTTTCAATGACAGATGGGACAGAATAACAACAAGAAATAGTTGAGCAACCAATTTATCAATGTTTCTAGAAATAAAACATAAAAAGAAATATAGTTGTTATTTGCTGGAAACTATTGGTGGCAGCCCTGACAGTGTTTTTTTTAGGCACTGGCTATCTGTTCATCAGAACAAGAAACAGAAATAATAAAATAAATATGTATGTATAAAATTAGAGTTACACAAAATTTTATATTTATATTTCCCAATATTTCTGTGATGTGTAATTAAATTTTGTATTAAGCTAGTATGGGACTCTGTACTGCCTGAAATAAAACTTATTATTATTATTTTTTTTTATTAACTTACTTAATATATGCTGGATGCAGCTAGTGTTTTTTAAATGAAAATTTGAACATAATGGAAGTTGAAGTAATTGTGAAAACACAAATCAAATTATTTATTAACTAAATATTTTTATTTGTGGTTTGTACTTTTATTTTTTCCCCAGTAGAAAGCTGAGCACATACATGGGTTTGATTCCCACCTCGGATGTTGGTGATCTTGGTTGTTTTTTCTTTGGTATATGACATCCAATATTTATAATGGAAGTTGTTTTTGTGGGTGGAGTGTCTTCCTTGGGAAGAATTTGGGAAAAGCATTAGATACTAGGGATTTATCAGCGTATTTTTTGAACATGTAAAGTTACAATCAATGCACACAATAAGAAAACCTGTAATAGTTGCCTAGAACCAAGAAGTGCTTAGAATTCCATAGTATTACTAAGTCTTAGTCACTAGACCATCACACCACACCCACAAACCACAACAGCATCTAGGTTTAATGGCATCACAAGGAAAATTTCACATTTTTATGGCATGGTGCCGACTAACAACAACTACCTGGCTTATATTGGAAATATGTAAGCACTTCAAAAAAAAGCCTGTTTCACAGCCCCTAATAAAATATGTCAGATAAATGTTAGCTGAGTTTTCTTTTATATGCCTGGCCAGAAGGATAACAACAATTTGACCTGACAGATAGGGTATCCAGGTAGGGTTGAGACACAAGCTGTTAGTCCTAAGTCCTCTAAGATTGTATAGTTCTAAAATGATTTCAAACCAATGCACAACTGAGTTTCTTTAAAATAAGAAAATATGTTATGTACAGCTAACTAATTAGAAGTCTAGACCACTCAAGAACTATGTCAAAATAACAGGCAACTCTATTTCTACCTGATTATAAAAGTAGGATCTTCTCAATTTGTCTGTTTTTTTCAACAATGTGTTAACGTTTGAATCTTCAAACCCAAAATGTTGAAGCTATTCAGTGCTTCAAAAACAATAGCATTGAAATATTCAATACTATCTTGTCAATTCAATAGAAAACACCTGCTTTCTGGTGCCAGCAATTTTCATGAAACAGTAATTTAATGTATATTATTTAGATACACATTCAGGACAATTTACTTGGTTTTATGTTGTATGCCCTCTGGTAAACATCTGCTCATACCATTATAGGCTGTTTATCAAATTACACTTGTATTTTGGGATGAATAGAGAATGAATAGATTATGTAATAATCATTATGATTCAAAATGTCTAACAATAAGGTAAATAACCATACTGTATTGTAGTGTATATAATGTTTAATTATTAATTTATTATTGTTTTGTTCATACATTCAGAAAAAATACGTAACTGCATCTAATTAGATAGTACTTAGATGTTCCACATTAATCAATATAAATTAACTCAAAATGAAATATTAAGAAATGGTATCTGTATCTGTAGTTAAATATTTCTTAATTAAAACCAATATTCCAATTGTATACTGTACACTTAAATAGTTGTTGGTTAGTAACAATGATTTCAATTGTTTTTCCAGCACAAAATTAAAACCTAAATACTATTATAATCCATTGGTGACAGCTATGCTGATGATTTCTTCACATTTTCCTAGACTTTTAATGGTATATGTTTAAATTTACTAGCATTCTGAAAATGTTATGATAGAACATTTTGTTCATGGACATGGATGACAGAATATAAGCAAACATGCTACGAAAATGGGTACTATAAACAGATCAAAGATCAATGTTTAATTCATAACATTCAAATTTATGATAACCTCCCACCTAAGCCAGATAAACTGCGTATTCAGTAAATAGAATAGTTGTTTAAGGATGAAAAAACTTCAGTCACGAAATACGAGCGTCAGAGCCGAGAGGTCGGCGACAACATCGATTGAAACTGACCCGGCCGGTTAAGGCTTAAAAATGGAACAACACCCCTTACGCAGCCATCAAACAACATATGAAGAGTTCGTGACGCTACCAAAGAATTGTAATCACTTGTCAAACAAAGAACTAAAACATCTGTTCCTAGACAACTAACTTTCAAGCAAGTTTGTTCGGAACATTCTAGGTTTACATAGGTTTATGTTAACCCAACTTTTGGCTGGCGTCTGTGAGAACTTAACAGCTGCTCGGCAGCCGGCAGCCGGGCGCCACCATCTCTATAAACTTAAAACCCCGATATAGTCAATTAGGTTACTGACGAAACTGTTGGACAAACATCATGAGAATTACAAAAGTAAGTATAAAACTGTTGGTACTCACGTGGAACTCCCTGTATCATCCAATAACAAGCATCATATCAGCCCAAAGGGGCTGTCACTGCATAAATAATCACGAATCAACACAGAACATTATAAATGCCACAAATCCAACGCAATATTGCACTCACGATTTAACATATATAACTTATAAAAAATTGCACGAAAACATTAACTGAGCGTTAACACTATATTAGTAATATATTTATAACGCTAAAATCACATTTATAGTGTATTATCACACTAGTCAAAAATATCACTAAACTACTTGTCCTTGCATTCACATAAATTGGCAGCCATCTTGCGTTCGTGCAAAATGGAATGGAAAATAAATGTTGCCAGTCTATTGAAAATGTCTCCCCATTTTTTAAGGCGTTTCTACACGTTTGCAAAATGTACCGAACATGTCATGAGGTCACCAGTTTACGTTAGAATTTACTACTTAGCATTAGCGCGATAGTACTTCGCAACGACATTAGACGTCTGTATTTTAATAAAGTTGGAAAAAGACTGCAACCTATCTAAGGATTTTACATATCAATATCACTCAACACTCAACACACCCCGACTAGAATCAATGATAAGAACTCGGCTATCTGTTAAAATAGATTCATTCAAATCATCTATCAAGCACTAGTTAAGATGATGCCAGTTGATTGGTGTTAATTGAATTTGTACACATCGTTTGAAATGTTTGAATGATCAGAAACATGAGACTTACTAAGCACACTACCTCTTATTTTATTTTTACCTATTGACAACCTAAGAAAATTAATCTGATGAGTTTTCCACAGAGTTGAGCTTGAGAGCAATCTTGTTGACATGTCTATTAACCGATTTAACCGCGTCAAAGGTTGTGATTAGGGCTCGCGGTCGTGTCCGGGTTTCGTGTCAACGTTTCTCATACCCGTGTTCGTGTTACACGTACACGGGTTTATGACCCGATTTACACGGGTAATTAAAGTCCGTGTAAATAATACCCGTCTACACGGGTACACGGATACACGGGTATTATTTACACGGACTTTAATTACCCGCGGGTTCGGGGACGTCCTTGACGAGAAGCGTACGAATGGGTCGTGAGACTTAAGAGCTATAGTACAAATGGATAGATAAGCGAAAGGCTAATTGTATGAAATAGACCTTATTGCGTAACAGATACGTGTCGAAATTTATAAAACATTAATAAAAAAGTTATACATATCGGCTGACCTTTCCTGTACAGGTAGTGTTTTGTAGTGTCGAACGAAGCTGCAGGTTACATTTAATAATAGACCTTATTTGCATTTGCTTAAATGATTTCGAACCCGTTCGGTTCGGTCTCAAGTATCCGGGTACCCGGGTAGCACGCGGTTTCGTATAAACGGTATCCGTGTATTGGACACGGACACGGGTACCCGGCGGGTTCGTGTAATTCGGGTTCTTAGTACCGTCGGGCTTAAGAACACGGGTATCCGGTTTGGCGGGTTACACGTGTACCGTGAGCCCTTTGTGATTGTAACCAGAACATGAGAACTCTCTGACTTTTGGGATCGCCACTTACTAACAAAGGGGGCAAGTTTTTAAACCTTCTGGAAAAGATAGCAAAATGATAAATTGCATAGTAAGTATTTTTAAGAATTTAAATCTTTACAAATATAATGGATTAAGTACATGCCAGTGTCCAGATCCAAAACTCGTTATAAAATCGGCAACAATTTGTGTATCACCATTCTAAAATTGCTTAATGACAAGGTTACGGTACTCGTTGGTGTAGAGTACCTAGAGATCCATAATCCTAATGTAATGCATGATTTTTACTAGGGCTCGTGGTCGTGCCCGTGTTTCGTGTAACCGTAGCCGGATCCCCGTTGCCGTGTTACACGGTCACGGTTTTAAGGCCCGTTTCCTGCGTGTTACACGGCTACGTATCAATAAAGTTACGTATACACGTGTACACGGGGATACGTATCTTAACTACACGCAGATCCGTTCCGCCCGCGTTGTTGAGTGACGATTCGATGCGTTGTCTTTAAGGACAGGAAGACTGTTGAGAATGTTCCGTGATATTTGTGAATCTAATTTAGTGGTTACCTAATTGCTTTTCTAACGTAAAGTGCCATAACTTAGTTGTACTTAATTTCAGTTTGATAACGTGTATACGTACTGAGATTAAATTTTACATATTAATATCTTACTTTTTAAGGTAAGGAGGGCAGAATTATAAAATATAGATATTTTCTGAGTTCAATATTAATAAAAACTGACACATTGTTATGTATTAATTACCTAATTTAATAATGAGATGTGAACGGAAGTTAAAAAATACATAACACAGTGCGGAGTAAATATTTTTTCTTAGTTCTAAATATCATAATTTAAGTTTTTCTTTCGTGCAATAAAGTTGATATAAATAAATACATAAATCAATATTGAGGGTACCAGACAACGATTAATCTATACTAGGAAACCCATAACTCAGGAACAAAATAAATGCGTCGTAAATATACAAATTTACAGCGTTATTTCCTACAAAATAAGGAACTTTTAAAATATAAAAGGATATTAAAAAGCAATATAATTAAAAAATATAATATACTAACTCATTGGATGTCGTGACGATGACGGGAGATTTTAGGTGCACCGCTTTCAAATGCTTTCCTATCGATCCTGTTGTACCACCACGACACGAAAACTCATTGTTCGTACGATCATTGCACAAAGTGCATAAAGCCGTGTCACCGACCCTAGTGGCATAACTCCACACCCAACTGATCTTCATTATTAATACACTTTAAAAACTGCTATCTTCTCACCAACAGTAACAATACAAAAACGTAACAAAATAATAAAAAACAATTAATTTAAATTCGACTAAACTCTCGCTAAGTCTGTCCGGCCTGCAATCTTATTAGTGACTAAACACGTATAAAACCAAAACCCGAAATTGCCCTTTTCAAATTTACTAAAACATCCCCGCTTATCTATATCAAAACAAAGATGCGGCTATTTCATTTAACTTCACAAACAAAAGGTGTACCAGGTAAAGCCCAAGTTAACATATTTATCAGTAAAATTACCACGTGTGGTCAATTACATCGCAGACAAACTATTGTTAGCTACTTTGCGCGTGCAAATTCTTAGTATAAGTCTTATCTACAAAAGGGCCGCCCTGTCAGGTAATAAACTTAAATGAACGACTGTATTATCTTTTATGTAGGTATAGCAATTTGGCCAAATATTTTTAACATTATTTTTTAACTTTTCTATCTGGTGATTCAAAATCACAATATAAGGTCCTAATTTATTAGATGCAGATATTTTTATAGCTGATAGTACTCGGTCTCTGGAGTATATTAAACCGTGAAACATTATAGCTTTTACGATGTTTTTCTGGAGAAAACTGAAAAATAAATTTGCTACGTAAAAACACCCTGTTTATGTGATTATTAAATGAAAACTCATTGAACAGATTCTAGTACCTCTTTTACGTACCACTTAACTGGAACTGGCCACTTCTCGTCGATAAATTAAATACTTAATTGTCAATGTTATGTTATTTTCCTTTGGATTGTGTCGTTTGATGACATGACAGACAGTGTTATTGTGACATGTGATAATGCACACATGATGATTTTTTTTAGACGAAATTATAATTAATTTTTTTGTTAGGAAAATGAAATCAAAAAAATTACATGAAAAGATTTCTTAATTCATATTTAAAGTTAATTATTTTAATGTAAAGTATCATGTGTTAAAATATCTGCAACTAATAAATTAGGACCTTATATAAATTCTTATCCATAAATAACACCGTCGCTTGTTATATAGAACACAGTACCTACCACGTTATTCTATAACATAAATCGATACGAAAAATGCAAGTCTAATCAATAAAATACCGTTCGTCCAGATTCAGAGTATAAAGCTTGAACACGCCAAAATTGAGGCACACAAATAGTCATAAAAAATAAATTTGAGAGTGAAAGGCTACATTATGTTTCACATGTTCAATGACAAATTTAACGTAGTTTAAAATAACATTTTCTATTTTAGTTATTGTCTACACCGTAAGCCATACTTCTAACTTTCTTGCGTATACGTCTCATAGGACTTTGCACCATCTCGTTAGGGACACCGTTTTGACGCCCACGTTCATATTTTTTATAGCTCGGGGATTGATTTTACTTCTCCACTTTTCTTTTTTAAAATTCCCTTCATTATACTCCAGTACTCTTCAACAGGCCGCAGTTCTGGACTATTTGGCGAGTTGCATAATTTTGGTACCACTCAATCCTCCTTGTGCTGTACCATTCCATCACTGGTTTTGTGTAGTGACAACTGGCCAAATCTGACCAAAACAGCGGCGGTGAGTCGTGCTTTCTTATAAGAGGCAGCAAACGTTTCTGTAAACACTCTTTTTGATAAATTTCGCCGTTTATTGACCCGGTGGTAATAAACGAGCGACTTCTTTTCCCACAGCTGCATATTGCTTGCCAAAGAAGGTATTTTTTGGGAATTTCGAAAACTTTTTCAATTTACATTCTTCAGGAGCATCTGTTCGACTTAGACTGGTATAATAAACTCTTGCCCAGGTATTTGTTTAAAATCAGCTTTTACATATGTTTCGTCGTCCATGACAACGCATGCAAATTTCATAATGAATTTCTCATAAAGTTTTTCGTGACCGTTTCCTTGCGGATGAGTTCTGTTTCGCATTTCGATCTGGTGCGGCCTGGGCTTTCAAACTTCTTAGCCCAGCCCTACGTTTTATTTTTTGAACATAGGACTGAGACATCTTCACTTTCTTGGCCACATCACGAGAAGACATCTTAGGATTTGAGGCGAAAATCCTAACAATACTCTCGTTCCTTTTTTTTTATTCTTCAGACTCTGCACCCTCCACTTCGACCACTTCCTGGCTTTTTATCTATTGTCAAGTGTTCACGGAACTTCTTTAATACGCGACAAACCGCAGATTGGGGATATTTTAGTTCTTTTCGCGATATCTCTATATCTTAGTGTTGAATTTTTGACGTATTTGTGCAAAGTACGTTCGCGTTTTTTTGTGTTGTTTGCTCGACATTTTGACAACGAATAATTATACGAAAACAATTTTTTTATATGTTTTTGGGCAGGTTCTTGTGATCAAAAAGGTGCTTTAAAAGTTTCTATACCTCCATTTTTCCCATAGATATAAACGATTTTACATGCCTCAATTTTGGCGTGTTCAACCTTTAATACTCAATACATACTTTAAAAAAAAGCTGTTATTCAATAATAGGCCTTATTTGTTTGCATTG